>MU188635.1:60372-93589 GCA_016904865.1 Pissodes strobi
AGGTCTATAATAATATATTGTATGTTTTGCATCTGCCGACACGCAGAGAGAAACAAAGCATACTAGACGTGAAGGCGAAGAGAAAGATAGACTACGGGTCCATGAATCTGGCGGTCTGAATTAATTACGGCGCGGCGCGGTGTAAACCCATGACGTCTCTCATTATTTATTGTTATATCATTGTTAGTTTACAAGCAAAAAATATGGGATTTGCTCTATTACCTGGTCAAGACATACGCGAAACTTTTATAAAGAATAGTATTTTCTCATGTAGGCCTTCCTTTTTTGTCAAATGAATGGTGTATTTAAAAAAGACCACTTATTAATCAAATTTTTGCCCAACTGAATCCGAGATATTTACCTTTAAAATTATTTTCGGCCATAAGGGCTAATGCAAATGATTTTTAAAAATAATTATAAAAAATACTCCCTACAAAGACGTTTTTGTGCTTTGAACCAAAAAATAAATGTTTTTCTTCAAATGTCAGTAAATCCGTCATTACTCGACTGTGTAGGCGGCCGTGAAGTTTCGTTTTTTCCTCCGCCGGAGCTTTACTTTTCACTTTTCCGCCGGCGGAGGTAAAAGTGTTGTCATAGCAACATAGATACAATACAAACAGACAACAAAATAAGCGTCAACAACTCAAGATTTATTAAACTACAATTTGTATTTATCACTCAATTTGTGACTGCATTTCTAAAAATCACTAATTTAGGAACAAATTGGTTATTATTTAATCGAACTTACTCAATAACTGCTTATCAATACGGAATTAAAACGCAATCGGAGACGCACATTACTATAGCAACAACCTGTGCCTATTCACCGACACCGGTCTAAGCCGCCTTGCGAACCCACTTATCTTTAATAATAATTAGATATTATTACTATTAAAAAAAGATGTTTTTGCATTGATTTGTCGATATTTGAAGAAAAACAGCATATTTTATTTGGAGGAAAAGTTACTTTTCCTCCATATAAAATAATATACTATTTTCTCTATACGGTGGTATCAATATCTCGATTTTTGATGATAGTGCCCTTTTGAACAGCCTAATTTTGTATTACTTCCGGAATAAGGGATACCTTATCATGTACTTCCATCCCTGAAAAATTTAGCTTGTGACACCTAAGTGGAAGACAAAGTCAAAATTAATTTTAATCTACACCCTATTATAAGCGAAAGCAATGCGGCGCGGCGCCGCCGCGCCGGCGCCGCGCGAAATGTACTTCATCTCTCGTGTCTTCCATTACAATTTCGGTGCCTGCGTATTTTGTGATGGTCGCTGACATTGCGCCACTACGAGCTTACATGTTTTTTTTTAAGTTTTTTATATCTCAATAATTTTAAAAGTGACTAACAAAATTATCTTGTTAGTTAATTATTTTTAAAAGTAGGTACGCATATCGTCATTAATTTCAATTTATAGATATTTTAAGTGTGGTGTGTTTCCTATATAGAGAGTTGCCTTAAAGCTGTATTTTATCCTTCAAGAATTTGCTTTAAGTTTACTATTTTGTGTCGTGATCCCCTATAATGTCCTCCCTCCCCTAAAACTTTGTTAATTTTTTAGATACAGAAAAAACTAAAAACTATCATGCATGATTCTTCGTCTAGTATTTGTAGAGGTAAAGAAGAAATATAAATCTTTTTTGTTTACGTCTACAAAAACTAGATTAAGAACCCTACATGAGAGTTTTTTTTATTTTCTTGTACTTCAAAAATTAACAGAGTTAATCGGGGGTGGACACAATAGAGGGATAACTCTGATGTACCTAACATTATTTTGACTTCGTACCTGATGTAGTGAGTTTCCAATGGCTGTATTTTGTTTATTTTTCAGCAATTTGCATCAAAATTACTATTTTTTGTCGCTATGGTTAGCAGGCGTTTAATGTTGTAATAAAAAGCATGTAGCAAAGTGTTTTATTTATAATCAATACCTTAAAAAAAAGAAGTGTAAATTTACAAAGAAAAAAGTGTCATTATAACTCTCGTTGTAAACTTTAAGTAAAACTATTGTAATATAGTTGCTGTATAAAATGTTGGTAATAGTGTTGTAATTCTACTATAAAAAATATAATGTGAGGTGAATTATTGCGTACTATTACATTCATTTACACCGCGAAATCACTAGATCACAATTACTTTTATCTTACAATGACTTTGTATTATTATTGTGAAAAGTAAATTTACTATAAATATCGCAGGCATTAAGACCTACGATGTTTCTGATAGATTTACATTTTTTATTTTTAAAGTGCGTAGGTTAATTTAATATTTTTGTATTTTTAGTCAAAATTTCCCTAGCAAAACCCAGATTATTACATGCAATAATTGTCGTTGTGTTTTAAAAGAATTATTATAATGCAATTTGCACACGGTTACATTGAAGCTATGTCTTATTTTTCATTTTATCAAGAAAATTTACACAACTTAAAACACATTATCTACTACTTGCGATCATTTCTGGAACTCCAGGATAACATTTTTCGGCGCAATAATGCCTATTTTTATGCACCATATGCTAAGTAGCTGAGGTTTTTGCCTTTTCACATAGTATCTAGTACCTTGGGCAAATGTTCAAAAATTAATTTACGTGAAAACCATATTTTATAAACGGGGTGGTCCCCGGAGGACCTCACGAAATATCATGGGTTGCTTATTTTTTAATACAAAATTTTTGTTTCAGGTGATAATCAAGACCAATAAGTACTCATAGTTATGCACAAAAACTTTATTAACTAGGAACAGTGTTCAAAATGTCAACAAATTAGATCTAGATAAGTCGAACATAGATGATGACTTACTTCATGCCATTGATTCAAATGACGACCTAGAAAATAATTTAATTCCTCAAAATATTGTAGAAAAAACAAATCAACATTTTGTCGCCAGTTGATAACTTAGATTATTCAGACAATAAGCCAATGGTCCGATCCAAAAATTGGATGCACCTTATGAAAATTTTTATTTAAATAAATTCATCTTCTTCTTCTTCTCGTCTCTTGTGCATGTTCTGCGCGTAGGGGACCCATATCCATTACTGAATGACAAGTGTGTCGCTCTCAGCATGGTGTAATAAAGACACCGCATGCGGTATCCCGCACCAATCTCTGATATTACGGATCCAGGAATGCTGTTCAATTTTGCCTCGGATAATGAGTTTTCGGATAGATATAGGTCACCCCCAAATATGTGGTCCAAATAAGACGTTTTTCGTTGTTTAGCGATTCTCAGGAGTTCTCTCTCCACCCCAGTTCTCAGTAAAACATCATCATTTGACATATGCTCTGTCCAGGAGATCTGAAGCATTCTTCGTAGTGTCCACATTTCAAATATTTCTATGCGGTTTTAGTGTTCTGACCTTGAGCAACCATGTTTCTACACCATACAACAAGATGGCAACACATAGCTCCTGATCACTCGCAATCGAATGTCAACTGATAGTGTTCTTTGGAGAAGTATACTTTTCATTTTCAAATAGGTGATTTTTGCAGTTGCGTTTCGCATTTTTGCCTCCTTATCGCAATCCCACTTCTCATTGAGGGTAGTTCCCAGGTATTTAAATTTGGACACTTTTTCAATTGTTTCACCGTTGATTGCAAGGTTGATGTTACTGTATTCTTGCTTACTGATAATCATCATTTTAGTTTTTGATATGCTAATGCTCAGTCCCAAACCCAAACTGTTCGCCTTCTTCGGTCACTCTATCTAGTATGTCCTGTAGGTTATTAACTGGGATTGAGGTACCAACTGCATATGGAATGTTATTGATGGGTCCGCCTTTAATTTTTATTCCAGTAAGCACATTGTTTAGAGTCTCTACGCAGATGTTAAAAATCATGGAAGATGGAACGCATCCCTGTCGGATCCCTTTAGCTATGTTAAATTCCTGCGTCAGAAGATCTCTTCTGATTCGGATTTCAGCAGTCTACTCTTCAGCATGTAACAGGCTACGATTACATATTATACTATCACCTGGATTTTGGACGAAATGGCGAAGGATCATGTTAAAAATTGATCTATTTGTGGAGGGAAAATAATCAAACATCATATTATTTATTAAAATAGACTACAAAAATTAGATAATCACCACAATAGGACTAGTATTGGAAAAGCATCGAACCCGATCCATTAAACTAGGTATTCTAAAGCAAATATTTCATATTTATGTCTTTATAATATATCAAATGTACATGCCTTCTTTTGAACGAATTAACTTTACACACACGATATATTGTTGCAGCTGGAACCACAAAGCTTCGTTGTATATTGGTATTTTCCCCTTGGTTTTGTCTTGCTGTCTTTCTAAATGGAGAAAGAAACTCTTCTTCTAATCATTTGGCTTGTTTTCATTATTTCAGTTCGATAATAGACCTTGATGGCCATCCACTGTTTTCGGCCTTGCTAATTATGGTTTTTGATTGCTGATTCGAGGTATTTTGGGCATCTGGAATGCATTTCAGCCTTTCTTGGAGGGTTGTGTCTAGAAGAAAACAATAGTGATAGATTGTTTACAGATTAGCCGAGTAATTGGAGTTTGGACAATTATATTTTAAGGTTATTTAGGGATATCTAACACTGTAATTATAACTTTCCTTTTGTACACTTGATGGTAATTCTGTGGTAATTTTCTCGTTGATTTATACTTGATAATATATTGTTTTGCTTAGGTGATTACGGAATATTTTCATTTTGGGAATGAAACATTGACGTTGGTTAGAAGTATGAAGTATGTCATGTCACTCCGGTTTTAAACCATAGACTTCCGTCCGTCGATATCGACTCGAGAACCACTCTAATTCGCGTTGCATTTATTGTAGGATTTAGCTATCATACGCTTGAATTTGCTGATTATATTGGATGGTGTCAATGTTTAGCCCTCTAGGCTTGCCAATTGACGCAGTATTCCACGGACTATCCATTATTAAAGTTCGATAATATTTCAGCTCGGAGTAGATTCTAATCTACGCAAGAAAAGTGTTCTATGTTTCACATAGTCTGTGGGGGATAATTTTGTCGGTATAAGTGACAGCTTTCTGGACAAGCGCATTTCCTTCACGGTCGACACGGTTGCCAAGTTAATGCCTTATTTGGCATAATGCTATTAGTGGCGCATGTTGATTGTAATTTTAGACTGCCGTATAACGCGTGGGTTATACATTCCAACCAAGCATGTAAAAGCAGGTTCCAACTGATTCAAATCATTTCGATAGTGAGTCGCTTTAGCGCTTGATTTGGCGAATCCGGTAGTATGACATCATAACTTTCTAATACTTTGTCACAAATAGGGACGCTTCTGGCAACATAGTATGTTGGGCCGGCGCGATGTTAATTCTGCTAGCCTCGTCATTATCGGAGCAAGCCAATTTAGTCTTTATGTGATCTTGAAGGAACCAGTAGGTTTCAGTGCCGAGCTCTCGAAATTGGGAATTTTCGTTGAGATACTGATATTTAGTGTGAAATATACAGTGCCCTAGTTAGGGGATTATTCAACGAAGTCCTTGAGCAGGATTGTGGTCGTCGATGGTTTCTCGTCTGATGGATGATTGTAGATGAAGGAAGATTTGTAGATTCGACCACCTGCACCCACGTTTGTGGATTTGACTTTCGAGAGCTGCCACATGCTTGAACCCCGTTTAACATCTAAAGGGGTTTCCTGTTTCTGTTTTCTGGTTTTGGATTTTTGGATTCATATTTTTAAATCTGGATTTTTGGACTTTATTTTTGGATCATTGGTTTTATGGGATTTCCATTGTCCCCTTACGTTCCGGTTTCCTACCTTGGTTTCGAGACTGCATACTGAGACTCCTCCGATAACTCGTGGTTTCTGAGTAACCATCAAGTCAGTGGCGTGACTCGCTGTCTGTTCCAAGCCTCAACGCATACGGAGTGTGTCTTCTCGACCTTGACGCTCCAGCGATTTGACGAACACCTGGATCCTGGATGAACTCAATGTTGGCTTGAAACGTATCAGATAAGTCTTAAGTTAGGATGTTATCTAGTATATTTTGGAACTTTTATTTTATTTCATTTTATTATTGTGTTTTATTTGATTGGTGATTTAGGCTACTTAAATTAAAGTTTCGGGGAATTTGTTTAATGAAAGTATTAATGATTTGACTTGATTTAAAATATTGCCACCTTCAAGTTATTTGGGAGTAATGAATTATTCTCAATAGTTAGCATAGGTATACTGGATTATCCAGCTAATCCGGATAGTTTTGGCGTGTTATTAATTCATTTCAGCGTAGTCTTGATCGCGTGTTTTACTTATTTTCAGTGTCGTATAATATAAATATTTTTGAAACTGTTCGCATATAAGCATAGCGTACCGACGAGTAATCATATAGGTTTACCTCTGGTACGGATACTACTTAATAGGTGCATATCTTACTTACATGAATCTAGTACATTTGAAATAGCACGTTAACTTCTCGTTTTTTGATTAGAGTTATTTAGAGTGTCGAAGTAGAAGAAGTTATCATGTTTTTGTACCGTATAGGTTGTAGCACTAATCAAGAGCATGTAAACGACATGTGATCACGTATTCGTATTTATAGGGCGCCGTAGTTATAACATAAAGTACTATTTAACATTAAACCGTTACTTTTAATATTCCATCTTTAGCATACATTTATATATTAATTGTCATAGCTACATATACAGGAAATTCTTGTAGCAATTATTTTTCTTATTTAATTCAAAAGTACAGTCACCAATACGGAACCTACACTTGTTATTTTTGTTTAATTGGGGTGATATTTCTTTTTGTTTCCCCTTCCAAGTTTTTCAATAGGTTACAGCGGGGAGGAGAGCAATTCGTGGTTATTGGTCGAATCTCACTGAAGATCCAACATCAGGGCATGGTGATAAGTTAACCGCGTGGCGCTCAGGCATTATAACTCACCACGACCCTTCTCCACTGTCTAAAAGCTGGGGGCCGCCATTGTTCCTGCACTAAAGGCTGTACCACCGATTGTGAACTTGGAGATTATTGTGAAGTTGGAGATTATTCTAAACTTGTATATTTATGTAAATTAGGTTTGTATTTCTTGGGAACTGAGCGTTACAAGCATATCAAGCTTTCCTAGATGCAAATCTTTGAGTTCTGCTAAGTGCAAATCCTCTGACAGTTTTATGCTATAGTACTGAAGGAAATTGGAATTTAGAATTTAATGACTCCGATTGTTTTGAATATTTATGAGCTCAAAGTGTGTGCTGGTAAAACCAGTATTGGCTATCAATAAGTTGTAATACCATGCTTACTTCTCATGGAATTGTTTAACAAATCAAGGAAGATGTGGCTTACTTTCCATAATTTTCAAATAGTATTTCGGGAAAGGAATTTCTTTTCATGCTGCGTTAACCACATACCCAGAATTCACTAACGTAAGATCTAGGTTTAAATTTTAGACCCATAAACCTATGTCACTATACACTTTCTAAATATGCTAAACTTGGCACGTACTGTTTTAAAATTATCTATTACTAATAGAGCCTTTAACTTCGGTTAAGCTTGAAATTTACATCACAGATAAGCGAGTTTAATAACTTAGCCACATAAAATTAACGTTAGTGAATACGGTCTATAAAGTGTAGTTAATTTTATTAAAGTTACTTACGTTAAAACGCCAAAATATTCGTTGGTTATCGCTTGCCGTCCCTTCTTTCTTCCGTGTATTCAACCTGAAAGAAAAAAGAAAGATAAAATAAGATACTATTTAATCCTGTCTAGAAAGGAACTCTTAAAAATTAGCAATTTCGACTTTAGCGAGCACAACGAGTGCAGTATATGTAAAACACGCATGTATATCAGCTAAGTTAATCCCACGTGTATTATACCACATTTTATCTACGGCCACCAAAAATGGTAAAAAATAGGTAAGGCTTAACGGTAACTCCTGCGCATCTATAAACTATATTATATTGTTAAGGAGGAAAGATGGAATATATCCCATCTTACTCCAAAGGTGACAGAAAGCAATAATCCCATGCATACAGGTATTACATATTCAAGGCATGCGACACATATCCATAGCATTGTCAGAACCTCCCTAGGCTAGGGAGGATAGGTGATAAGACAATTTGAAAATTAGAGTTATTGCAAACTGGCGAAACAACACTGACAGTTTGAGTGAATAGGGGACGTTCACAAAGTGAAGTGTTATATGTTTTACTATGGGCAATCTTAATGCATGAATTGGGCTAGTATCTAAAGATTTCTATTGCTTAGAATATGCGATATGATTATGGCAAAAAGCAGATTAGCAGGTACGGTCATGAAGCTCGCACAACTAATCTAAACATTATCGATAGGTGGCGGAAGGAGTGACAGTAAACCCCTATAAAAGCACCGCAGTAAAACACACCAAAAAAAGGGCACTACAAGAACTTAGGGCCCCATACTCAATCAAGTAAACATGTCACTTGCAAAGAGGCAAAATACTTAGGAGTCATCTTCGACCATAAGCTAACATCAAATTAACACCACATGGCTTTAGGCCATCAGGCCCATAATAGCTTATGGGTCGGCAGTTTGGTGGCCAAAGACACAACAGGCTGGATTTGTCCGTCGACTCAGTGCCATCTAAAGGCAAGCCTACCTAAGTGCCACTGATGCCATGATGATCACCCCAACCAGCATTAAAGTCCTGCTTAATCTGCCGCCACCACGCTACAAGCTAGATCAGTCGCATACAGAATATCTAGATGGCAAGAACCCATAAGCAAAACAAGCTATATAAAAGTTGGAAAGCTACCTCATCATGGGAATGCCAACAGATGACATAATTCCCAAATATACTTCTGAGAAAGCTTTCAAGATAAGTTTAACAGATAAAGATGCATGTAATGGAGGATCTCCTATTACTGCAGATATAGCTGTCTATATAAACGAATCAAAAACCGATGAAAATTCAATGCCGGTATATGTGGATGAATCTCATGGAGCTTAGGCAAATATGCGACGATATTCCAAGTAGAAGTTGTGGCAAAACATCATTTTGCGAAAGAGTTCATAAGGCAAGAGTTTACAGGTAAAATCATTGCAACTTACTCGGACAGCCAAGCGAGCAATAAAAGTAGTTAACTGAGTGAAAGTTAACTTTAAATTGGTATGAGACTGCCTTGAAAGAGCTGGGTCAAAATAGATTGACCTTAGTCTTTGTGCAAGTAGGTACATACAGGGGTACAAAGGCAACGAAGAGGCTAACTTATTAACTCGAGCAGGAGCCAGAATGGCACGGAATGAACCAAAACCATTCTGTAGTATAGCAAAAACTGCAAGCAAAATCTCAAGAATGAGGGAACAGCTTGCTACGAATGAGACAGGCTAAAGAGTTTATCAAAAAACCATAGAAAAAAATTCACAGAACATCTGGTTAGAAAAGAAGTACGACTAATAGTTGAACTTCTGACAGGGCATTGAAGGCCTACGGGTAAATAAGCAGAGGAACCGCTGTACAGGTTATGTCAAAAAGAGAAAGAGAGAGTAGACATACTTTGGCACTGTGATGGCTTGTCAGGACTAAGGTTCCTTGCGCTAGGAGAGCTCCCAAATATATGGAGGATCTGAAAACTATCCCATGGCGTCTCATGGAGGAGAAGGGATTGCATAAAGAACTCTAAATAGCTTTTTGAAAGTAGACGCAATAAATCTGAAGAGCTAGCACAGTGGCGGAGAATAGCCCATAAGCTCCTAAACTAATGTAATCGAATCTAATCTAGGAGGAAAAACCAGTTGCATTTTCTACTTTCAAACAAACAGAAAATAGTGACCATGTGGAAAGAATTTGGAAAGTAGATATTTTCCGCGTTTATGAGCAAAGATGAAAGAATCTTAGAAAAACAAGTATAAATACTGAAGAACAGAGAACTGAGTATAAAGAAGTAAACAGAGAAATACAACGACTGACCAGAAGATATAAGAACCAACATTTACAGAACATCTGTCTTGACATAGAAAAGCTCTCTAAGAATAATGAATCGCGTGAACTATTTAAATGTGTTAAAGAGATCACAAGAGAATTCAGACCCAACAAGAACAGTGGTCACTGACATAGGAAACGTCATCCAGGTTTGGCGACAACATGGTATGAATCTATACAACGAAGTAGAACCTGAACAACAGCCCGAAGCTTCGCTTTCAATCAAGGATATACAGCAGGAGCCCTACGTCTTAAAAAGTGAAGTAGAACATGCGACTCGACATCTAAAAAACAACAAGAGTCCAGGAGAAGATGATATAAATGCAGAAATGCTTAAGCACCTCCCCGCGAAAGGTATTGTTCTCTTGTGGAAAATTTGTAACAGGGTTTGGCAGACAGGACAGTGGCCAACCGACTGGTGCACCTCTACTCTCATACCGCTGCATAAAAAAGGATCCAGTAAAAAATGAAATAATTATAGAACTATAGCATTGATTTCTCATCCAAGCAAGGTCATGCTCAGGATCCTGTTACAGAGACTTAGAAACTTTTTAGAATGTCAAATACCAGAAGAACAGGCCCGTTTTGTGAGAGGAAAGGGTACGAGAGACCAGATGATTATGAATGTGCGGCAAATCATTGAAAAAAGCAAGAGAATATGGCAAAACTGCATACTTGTGTTTCCTGGATTACAACAAGGCTTTTGATTGCGTCAACTGGAGGCGACTTTGGGATGTCCTGTCGCAGATGGGAACGCCACGATATCTGATTCACCCACTGAAAGAATTATATAACAATAACATAACACTAATGAAGGTGGATGGAAGAATCTCTGAACCTTTCAATGTGGAACGTGGTGTACGGCAGGGTTGTGTTCTATCATAAGGGAAGCCTTGGACGGCTGGGAAGGAGGAGTTGTCATAGGTGGCAGAAGGATAGATAATCTCCGCTACGCTGATCACACCACACGCCAAAGATGAGCAGGAAATGTCGAGCCTTATTGAGCGAGTAGAGTTTGGTCTACAACTGAAACATCAAAAAACGAAACTTATGCTAATAGATCGCAAGCACAGCATGGAAGAAATGCCTAGTTTTCAAGATGTCGAGAACATAGAGAAGATGGTCTATCTAGGTGCCCACATCAGCAGAAATGGCGGATCAAGTCAAGAAATCAGAAGAAGGATAGCTCTTGCCAAAACGACCATGACCAAACTCAACAAAATTTGAAAAGATCGGCATATAACAACCACAACAAAATGCAAATTGGTAAACACCCTTGTTTTTACAATTGCGCTATATGCAGCAGAATCCTGGACCTTAAAAAAGCCACAGATATCGCCAAGTTGGATGCGTTTGAGATGTGGGTCTGGAGAAGACTACTGATGATTCCCTGGACAGCGCGTAGAACCAACATATCCATACTCGAAGAACTTAACATCCAAGTGAGATTGTCAACTAAAAGCAAGCAACTGATTCTCAAGTATTTTGGACATGTCAGCAGGAGGAAAGATGACAATCTCGAAAAACTCATGGTCCAAGGGAAAGTAGAGGGACCACGACCTAGAGGACGTTCTCCAAAACGATGGCTGGACCAGGTGAAGCAGTGTGCAGGAAACTCTTTCTAAGATAATATTGGAAGTACGGAAGATAAAGAGGAATGGAGGGAAACTGCTAAAAACACAACATGAGACGAACATAGGATCACGACGCTTCAAATATGAAGCGAACGACTAGAGAGAGAGTTATTTTTCTATACTAGTGTATGAAAACAATATAATTTAAAATAATAACGCAATATACTCTTCTGTGAACCGGTTTAATTCTTATAAAATAAATGGTACGTACACTTTTCGATAAGATGCTTTTGGTATCGTAACCTTTACTAAACTGTTTTGCATATGTCAGGGCAGAGCTCGTAGAGGGTGTCGACTGATTTTCGTAAGTAACTTTTATGTCATAACCCACGTGTCCCTAAAAAAAACTTTATCCAACAACTGTAGTTAAACACTTCAGATTTGACAAAATTGCAATAAATATGTGACAATCGATCAAATATTTTGTCATGAATGCTGATTTTGCGAATATAAACTAACTTACTTGTTGCTATGGAACTCAAGTTTCAAAGATTTTAAAAAAGCAGACTTAAAACAGGTTTCATAACTCAAAATCGAAGAAGAAAAATTATTTTTTTAAATAATCCTTACAAAGATTCAGAATCACCTAGAAAAATAATTTAACGTATTTAAATAATGGATGAGAACCAAAAATATCAAAGATGAAATTAAAGTGCATTCTTAGCAAATAACTCTTCAAATGTATTAAAATATAGGAAGTTTGTTGTGTTTTTGAAAGGTATCTCGAGGGATTACATAATCTTATTTGAGTTCGTAAGTTTTTAGAAGAAGCGCCTCATATATTGGATGATGGATAATCGGCATTGCCGGAGCTTGTTGGTGTGATGAACTGATACAGCTTGTCATAAAGAATATTCGAGAAAAGGGTACTTATATTTGCACGATTAGTAATCCGTGATGCCATGCCTGGGATGGCGTGCAGGTTATATAGCTCAAATTATGTATCGATCTACGGCAGGTGAGAAGGGATAATAAAGACTTCGGTAAAACAATAACAACTCTATTGGTCATAGACTTAATGAGTTTAAACTATATCTGATTACTAAAATACGCATGTCTTTCAGTTGAAGTATAGTTTGAATTGCTTATGGGTCCTAGTCGCTGTATTATAATAAAGTCCTTTAAGAGCGGTGTTGTGTTTTAATTTATGGTTAGGTTTGGTTATTTATGGAAAATTATTTAAGGTTCTCAGTTTACCTTAATTTAATTCAGCACTTTAAGGCACTGTAAATATTTAACTTCAAAAATCACTTGACGTAGAATTTTGACAGATCTATCGTTGATTCGACTTTAATACTTTTTAGGCAGGTATCCCCCAAGAAATGCGTTCCTGTGAACTGCAATTTATGAGTTGGCTTTGAAGATTAGGATATCGGTAGAACCATCTATCACGTCCCTGTGGACTGCCGCAGATGAGAACGGAATAGGAATATGAACAGGGGAAATATGCTCACCATTGTAACTTTAAGGTTCATAATTGCCTGCGCTGTTCGCTCGCGTCGTTTGTTGTTTATAATTTATGTTGAATGTTTACATAATATTTTTCAAGTTCAAGTTCAAACTTAGGACAGGGTGATAATTAATTAGTAGCTATTTATGTGTGAATCAAATACTTTCAGTTTTACCATGTTACCGAAAATATTGCCTGTTAATATGGTTGAACTAAGTAAAAAACACATCGATTTGAGGTCAGAAAACACAACGCCTAAGAGTTTTTCAATTTTGTTAAAACAAAAAATGCACTGGCATAAATTTAATTCTAAATTGTATTTTTATCTGGAACCCGAAAATATGGAATTGTATCCCAGCCAAATGGAAAGATCCGGTTAACAATAAATTAAATATAGCTGAAAAGACCTAATATGCATCAGTTAGTTACCGGAAAATTCCGAACAAATGTGTTTCTCTTTTATTTAATGTAGATGTTATGGCAAAACTTTGAATTTGAATCTCCACATTAACCGGATAATCTCTAGTTTAACCGAGATGTAAGGTTAATGTCGATATATTAACATTACCTGGTTAATGTCGAGTTTAGCCATTCTCCCTTGTTAATGTTCAATAGAATATAAGAAAACCATGCAACGTTGCCAATTAATCAAAAAATATTATTTATTCAAACGTGACAAACTTATAAACCCTCCTGACAATTGGGCGTGGCTTACATCGTTCGATACTATTTAAGCATATCTAATACTTCACTCCATTCGTGGTCTTCCGCTCGCTTCGCTTGCTCCGGGTGCGCAACTAAACTAAACTAACTCAAGGCATGCTCAAAATCAAGAACGACTGATGCCTGCGCATCCGTCAGGAAAGCTTGTAACGCCTAATATATAGAGGCAATAGTAAATCATCTTCAACTGTCACAAAAATGCCTAAATTTTTTGCATCCGCTCGTACTGTTGACTAAGAAACTCGACGTGCATGAATTGTTCACTGTCCGTCGGTGTTCTAATGAGGGATCGTTTTGAGGTTAGGTAGCAGGTATACGGTGCGCAATTCGAGGCCGCTCAAGAAACTAACACTAACGCTGAACTCTAGCAAGGCACGAGGAGCGGCTAAATGTAGCGCAAATGTTAACAGTGTTGCCAAATTGCTTCATAAATTTCTAGCCTCGCAAGGCATGCCCAAAATGAGGAAAAAACTTTTACACAACCTTTAAAAACAGGTCATGCCACTGAAATCAAACCCGAGCCGCAGTCTCTCAAGCACAGGATCTGACCACTGCCCTAAATACCTGTTGAGAGTAATTCATTGGCCCGTAAAGCCGTGGGTTAGTGGGTTATTTTGATACATCGTACTGCGCATGTGATGGGATTGTTAACTTGATTAACTAATGATTACAAATTGTAAAATTTAAAGCAACATTCTCAGACAGTAAATAAAATATGGTTTATTAATTTGGCTCCTTTGTCATTTATATCCTCAGTTCTTATCATAGGAACTAGTGTTTTCAGATATTTTTTAGAATATTTAAATGGAAATTCAAATTTTATTTTGGTTATATAAACTGTTTTGCAAACAAAGCCATTATATTTAATAACTCCCGCAAGATAGCACCAGTAATTTAAATCTCTACCTTAACGTTCAGCCACGGCGCGTTTGAAAGAGGGGCAAATTTAATGTCCTCTCTGCTGTAGAGAATTATACTTGCGAAAACATGTAAATTCTAGTTCATTATCATACACATGTAATAATGGAGTCGCCAAGCTAATTGTTCAACGGTAACCTTAAATAGCAATTAATTTAACACTCGCAGAACAAGTTGAAGAGGAGTTCAGTAAAGTGACAAATGCCAAAATATCATTTATTACACATTTTAACACAAGAATAAATTAAGTCTGTTAAAAGGATTTGAGAAATACAAAAAAAAATTCTTATTTATTTTTGTCACAGGAAGAAATCAGTAGTTAGAACACGTCTGTTTTCATGTCAACCAATTTGAGCAATCAAGCAATAACTCAGTCGGATAGTTACCTATTATATTTTCATAATACTCTCTATTAGCTATCTAAAGAGTGCGAGGTATCTGTTTTTTACGACAATGACACACACACTAAAGGCAGATCCTATGGCACTCCACGAGCGGTTTGTGGGCCAGGATGTTGTTTGGCACGGTTTTTGAATAACTGTAGGTTGTAATTTGGGAGAAACCGATGTCCAGGGAGTGAATTCCACAGCGATGCAGTGCATCAGACAAAGGAGTTCTAGTAAGGCGATGTTCTAGGTGTTTCCAACTATACATCGAACGCGTGCGCTCTTGTCGTTTGTTTTGACTGTCTGACAGGGATTGCTAAGGGCGCGATATCTAGGCCGCATGCCTGCGGTGTTCCAGAGTATCTAGATCCCGGGTCAACTAAGAGTCGATGATGCGGCACCCCAGATGTGTGATCATTATTCAAAACACGGTGTTATTTGTGTTTCGTAGAACAAGAGCAGCTGCTACGGTCTATAATTTTTTGTTGCGAATTAGCACACCAAACTTCTGCGAGGCTGATTTTGCGATGTTAGCAACTTGGTTATACCAGGACATATTGCTGTTGATCAAGACACTCAGTCAGTAGTTCGATTGACGAGGATGACGAAATGGTCGATCCTCTCATATTGATGTCAGGGCCCGCCGTATTGGTTTTCTTGGTAAACGTGGTTGCTTCAGTTTTTGATGCGTTGAACTGGACCAAATTTCTGTCACCCCAAGTTCGAACCCTCGCTAGATTTTGATTACTTCCTCTAATCTGCTCCTGTTTGCGGTGACATGTCTCGTCACTTGTAAATGTTTTCCGATCTAAATTGAGAGACAAGAATACTGTCATCTGCAAAACTGTAAACAGGATTATTGTTTTCGGTTAGCAAGTCATTAATATAGATGAAGAACAGAGTTCGTGAGAGTATGGCGCCCTGAGGCACACCTGCGTTAGTGGTGAATGTGTACATCAACTGCAACATGCAGAGTTCGATTCTTAATAAGACTGGCAAGTCAGCTGCAGAGAAAGACTGGCAGTCCGAAGGATGGCCGCTTCTTGAGCAATCCGTCATGCCAACCTCTATCGATTGTCTTCGAAATATCGAACGCAATCGCTAGAGATTCCCCGTAGTTCTCAATTGCCCTACTCCATATATGAGCAACATAGGCCAACATATCCCCTGTTGGTCTGTGCTTGCGAAAGCCGTATTGGTTAACGCTAATTAATCTATTGGTCTCAAGGTACTTGAGCAGTTGCTTATTGACTACACGTTCCATTACTTATAGTTATTGAAAGCAAGGCAATGGTGCGAAAGTGGTTTTCGTGCCTTTTTTGAAACAGGTTGCACTCAAGCGACTTTCCAAGAAGATGGATAAAAATCCCTTTTCGGTAAGACGGAGAGAAAAATCTGTAAAAATGGGTGTTCGGTGGCGTAGTTCTTTAACACGATGGCAGGTATTTCATCCGGTCCTGATGCCTTTTGCGTATCTAGTTCTTTGAAGATTTTACGAATATCACGGTGGTGAACCTTAGCTTTTGTCATGGTAGTGTTAATGTTCGATATAATGGAGAGAGCCTTGGGAGACGTTTAAGATAGAGTGCGATGAAAACATTTGGACGGGCATGTTTGCTTTTTCCTTGGCTGTGATGCCGCGTTCGTCTGTCAAAAATGGGAGAGACGTTTTTGCAAAATTATTACTTACTGCCTGTGCTTTCGACCAGAAATTCATGAAGCCACTGGGATATTGCAAAAATGTATTCCTTTCGTCAATCATACGTTTGCATTCGTTTCTCGCTTCGGCAAAATAATTGCGCAATTTTCAGCGGTCTGATTTTGCTAGAAGATGACCACATTGTTTCATTGACGTTCTGACCTTGACCTAAAGGAGATATTTGATTTGATCCTTAGTTAGTTCAAGAATTCATTTGTGTAGTGTCCGAATATCTGATTGAGTTAATTTTTACTGCATTTGGATGTAAAGCTCATGGCAGTAGTTTATTTCACATAACTGAAATTTACTAATTTATGTCCGAATTGTCCTGAGCTCTGAGAGTTCGTGTAAGTTTACATTTTTAAGTAAATACGTTATTTGTAATCTTGATGTTTATTTTGGTAAATTGCAGTCAAAATAATAAGTAATCTGTTTATTAAAAAATTTCCAATGTTCATTTACCGGGTATTTTTCTGAATTTTATTATCCTATTTTCAAGGATCAATAATCATTGATAAATTTCTTTAAAAAAAATTTGGCGCCCTTCCCTTCCTCACGCCTTAAAAAATTTATTTCGCTGGCATGTGGACCTAATGAGCAATTATCAATTAAGGTTACATATTTGGCACCCAACGCTTAAGGTTAGTTAAACATCAACAGCAGTTTTCACTTAACGTGTGGGTCAAAATTTTTGGAGAGAATTTGATCTGCCCATTCTTTTTTACAACCAAGGCCTACCTCATTGCAAATGTACTTCATGCACGATGGTGCTCTACCTCATTTCAGTTTAGTTGCTCCTGAGCATTTGAGCAGTGTATCAAAAATGATGGATAGGCCGAGGAGGAACACAAATAATCCTGGCCCCCCAATTCATTGTATTTTTTCCTTTGTGGCCACCTCAACCATGTAGTTTATATGACCTCAATAGAAACTGTAATGTGAAAGATGTAGGGACTTATAATGAGTTTTTAATGAAACACCTGATGAATAAAAGTTACTTTTTCTATGGATCACCTTGTATATTATTACATTTTTTGATTCTATGTAACGCTCTAGGCTCATTTTGATGTAAATATTTTTAATTGCTTCTATTCTAATTGCTGAAAAAAATCAGTTCATGCCCATCCAAAGGAAAAAAGCATTTTCTTCTCGGCTACGAATATTTAAAACAAACATTTATGCACTTGGAGAAATTTCCGGTAATTATTTAAGCAACAAGGAGATTATAAGTGAAAATATATCTAAGCACATGCTTAATGATCACTTGCAGAGAATGAACTGAGGGCTTTAAATATAGGAATAAAAGCGCTCATATACCGCTATAACATAAATGGAACTAGACCGTACCGAATACAGGAGGGATCAAATTTTCATTTCAGACAATTCTTTCAGCACCACAAATAAGTGATATCCTTTATGCAAATGCACCATAATTCATTGTTAGACAAGATTGAGGAACATTTTGCCTCAATTCACCATTTATTGTGCTCAGCGAAACTAGAACAACAAAAGTCATGCTTCGAATTTATACAGTAGTGTTAAATGTAACTCTCTCAGCCAACACAGGGGAGGTGTATTATTGATATTTACAACTCAAGACTTAATATATTAACAAAGAAATTGTTACGTTGGAGATGGTAAGTATTATTAGTATAAATTTATTTAAGTACACTTACATATTATAATTGAGTCAGATATTGGCGGGGTGAGCCGCACCCTATAGAATACTGCCGTGGTTAGCGAAAACGCCGTATGTGAAAAAATGGCTGAACGGAGGAAATGCAGGTTTTGTTTAAACTCGTAGCCGTTGCAAGTTACGAATCGGTGACGGGCAATAGATACTGCATATTTATGAAATTTTCCGGGGAATTCATATTTTGTGAAAAAAAAATTAAAATATGCAATAGATCACAAATTACGGAAGATGCCGCTGTTTTTCTAAGACTAGTGGATTGGCATGGTGATTAAATGATTACGAAAAATGCAGTACTGCGTTTCTCCTAAGCACCTTATAAGTTGAGAAAAACATTGAACTCTTTTTTGTTGTATTTCGTTCTTTTATATCATATTTAGTACATAAACAAAAAAAAATGTTCTAATTGTAACAAAGTCAGATGCATTAACAAAGCAATAGAAAACTAAAAAAGTTCCATCTCTGAAAAAGGAAGTTAATCAGAAGTTGAAATATTTACGCAAAACGTCTTCCGGTTTTCTGGCAAAACCTCATTAAAATTTTTTAAGATATTGTCCCTTTTCTCTCTTGGGAATCCGCATGGCTTCGTTAAGCATTCTGGAAGCTTCATTCAATTTGGTTTTGCTGCTTTAACTTGTAAAAAGTCAAAGCAATTCAAAGGTTCCATATTATCGTACAAAACCTTATAAATAAGGTGATACAATAGGGGGACTCCTTTAGTTTTTTCTGTGAAACGTAGTGCTTCAAATTATAAAAGTCGTTTTCTGCCATTTCTTTTACATCAACCCTACCCTTATTTGCGGTTGGAACTGCCTCAACAAAATCACCGAAATCGTACGTTTTGCCTTGTCTTTTGAGGAATAGTTCCACCTGATGGTGGAAGCTATCCGCCGACATAAACGTGTGGCCGGGCTCGAAATAATGAATGTTAATTTCGTTAGCAGTGATATTACTGAAATTAACCAAGTAAATAAGAAAACTTGCAAAACACCAGATTTTGTTTTGGCTCGAACAATTGTCGAGCCAAAGAGTGACAGATTTGGAATCTCTATGTTTTCTGAAAAACGCGTAAAATGCACTTATGAGGTCTTCTTGACATCTTCCACTAATTCCCTCAATCCAGAGAACTGCATATGGCTTAGATTGGTTACTGGTACTGGTAGCAGCTCCCAAAGGGACAAAACTTTCGTTGTACACCGACAGTCTTTTTACGAACAAAACTTTTTTAAATGAGTCAACCCTTGGCAACATTATGACTTTCTGAAGATCTGCTGAAAAGTGTGTGTTTGTTATAGAATTTTCAGCAACGTGCCGACGATAAAGGTCTCGGGATCATTTAGGCAAATCTATGTGTTCCTTCCAAAATCTACATATGTCGCAACTCTCAAGTTGAAGCTGATCCTCTTTGTGGTTGTGCAATTTCATACCTTCACAATGCTCACACTCTTCATGGCCGAATTTTGTAAAGGATATATTTTTTTCTTAACTTCGCATCGATACACGTTATATGAAACGTTAATTGTCGGAAATTTTTCCAGAAAATCAGCGTGCATGCATTTTATTATTATATCGCTGGGCAAATATCTGACATTTGCCGCATGCTCACGACGATATTGCGATATAACAGGATTGAAAGATTCTATATGTTCATAAATTTCATTTTTAGGGATAAAAATTATTGGTTGGCTTTTACCACGTTTATCTGCTACTGGTGTAATACTACCTTTCGGTGTTTTAGAAAGAACTTCATAAACGAATCTATCATTACTTGGTTTATATCTCAGTGTACACAAGTAAAAAACGGCGACTAAGTTTAGCATTAACGCCGCAAATGACCCATGCTTAAAAGAAACGCCGCATCAGGGGCTCAGTTGCGGCGGTTTTCCTAAGCTAGCAAGCTATGCCGCGTTATTTCTAAGTTCGAACGAAAATTTGTTTCAGATACCGCAAAATAATAACCAGTTTATTAATTTCTGGTAATGTTTGCGGCGTTTTAGCTAAGTTATAATGATAGAATTTGAAATAACATTAACGGAGATACCAATATCTAATTTTTAAAGAATTTTGCAGATGCCGCGTTTTCGCTAATCACGGCAGAATAGCTATGCAGTATTTATTAAGTCAAAAAAACTGTATTATAAAAATATGAAGCATTTAGTACAAATATATGGTATTGAACAAAAGGTGACTGAAAATTCCAGATATACAAATAAACTAACTAACTAACTAACCAAAGTAACAAGTCATATGGATTACTTTGACAGTGCATTATAGTTATATATTGTGTTGTGATAGATACCATTTTATAATAAAAGACAATGGTGATACTAACATATTATATCGAGAAGTAATTAGTAATAGTATTTTAATACTATATTCTAACTATTTAATAGTATAATAATTTAAAAAATGTAGTAATCAATTACCCTGGTATGACAGTGAGGTTTAAGTTGAAATGAAGAAACATGATATATATTATAAAAAAATAAGAGCGTTTTTAAATGAAAAATTAAAATTGTGGTCAAGGGATTTAAAAAAAAATTATAATAGATAAATTTTACTTTGCATTCAAATTTCTGCTAAGTGAATGATGGGTTTGCTTCAAAAGAGGGACATAACGACTTATACATTACTAGACCAAATCGCTATACAGTAAAAACTGCTTATATAACGACATTGAACGAATCGTTAAATCTCGGTCAATGTAACCAATAGTCGGTATAAATCAAAACAATGTATGTGTTATATTATTCTACATATCACGAAAATTACATAAATAAGTTCAGAGATATTCGTTATTTGTAAACTTTATTTTAAGTGAAAAAAAAAATAAAAAACAGAACATAAATATGGAATAATATGCTATATATTAATTTAAATAAACAACAAATATGACACGAAACGGATTGACTTAGGAACAAAAAAAAATGGTAAAATTAGAAGCTAAGCTCTATCTACGGGTGTTAAAAAAATCAGTCAATTTGGTCTGTTTTGATTTTTTCTTTGAATTTAAAAGCGGGTTTTCGATAATTTTTTCTAGGTACCCTAACGTGGGATTTAAAATATATCCTTTATCGTCATTAAAAACAAAAAAAAACTGACTATTTTAATTGCTGAATAAACCTCTTCGATGTCTCGTCGTTGATATTCAATATCCTGTTTCTCCTCATCTTCATCTCTTTTTTCAGTCTTTTGTTGGTCTGCCAAAAATTGTGGTTGCCTGAACCTCATCAACCTCTACAAAATGTCCCCACTTTTCTTGGCTAGTTAATTCACCGTCAAGGATTCATTCCGCTAGAGGCAGCTGTTCATCTTCATCACAGGGGTAACTTTGTCTTTGAAGTTTAAGCCACTCCGAAAGGGATAGATCACGGGGAAGATTCATCTCTTCATCGTAACTTGCATCATTGTCTAGCTGGGAGGTAAATCCGGCATGGAGGAAATATCTTTTGACACTCTATCCCAAGATTCTGACATAAAAAGAATGACCTCCAGAAAGTGAAATTTGAAGAGTCGTTAGAATTTTCATAGTTTTCTAAAATTTCAGTTAGCTGCAATTTTATGAACTCGGCCTTTAAAGCCTTGATTACCCCTGATCTATTGGCTGTGAGTTCCAAGTTTTATTCGCCGGTAAAAACAGAATTTATGGCATTTAATTTGTTTAGTTTGGATGAGCTTAACAGTAGTCTAGTAGCGAAAGCATTTTCTTATTTTTTCTAAACAATTTTTGATCCCATTTGCTTATTGTTTTTTTTTCAGATAGTGATGCAAGCATCCAGGCGTTTGCATTGTTTTCGTAATCAACTGGCAGATACTTTACATTTTTAAAGCATCGTGGCGATTTGACTTTGCCAATAACAAAAAGTTTAATTTTTTCAGTACCGGTCATATTAGCAGTAACTAGAACAGTTATCCTGTCCTTAGACATCTTTCCGCCTACGCATTTTTCACCCTTAAACGAGCCCTTAAACTTCATTGTTTTATTTGGTAACTTTCGAAAAAATATCCCCGTTTCGTCCGCATTAAAAATTAGGCCACACAGTAAACTAATCTTCACACCCCTTCACGTACAGTTGCCGCTTCTCCACTAACTGTTCCGCAAAAAAATGTTATGCCTCCTTCGAAAGCATTGAATCCATCCAGTTGAACACTTAAAGGTGCCAATCTTCAGTTGCATCGCAAAATCGTCAGCTTCTGCTATTAAAATAGAGCCTGTCAATATTGCATTTTGGCTCCTTTTTTTTAAACCACTTTAACATGGCCTCATCAACTGCTAATTCATTATAAGATCTCATTTTTTCACCACTACCAAATGCTTGACGTATCTTCTGCCGATTTTCCCATAACCCTGATATTCTTGAATAAAAATCAGTTTCTTTTAAGAATTTTGTAAACTAGATCAGATTTTGCCTAACTATAACAGACACAAACAAAGACAGTTAGAAAAAAAATCTATTAAATTGACTTACGTTTAACCCTTCGGCAATATCGTTATTCGATTCTCCATTTTCTATACGCCATATCCAAATTACGCTTAGACATAACTGGTAATTTAAATTTAAGTCAATACTGTATGCACCACATCAATATCTTCAATAGCCACATCTATATCTTCAATACTCAAAATAATATATATGTATGACAGACCGGCACTCTGTTTGCATGAAACCGGGGATTCCCCGCCTTTAAAAGGTGATTTCCTGAAATTCTACTCATTCCAAATTAAATTTAGGCGCGTTTCTTCGTTTTAACCGTTAACATGCACCAATTTAAGGTCAATTTTCAGTCGCTTCGCTATATCAGTACGTCGTTACACGCGATGTCGCAACACGTCTTCAATGTCAATGTCAATCAGTCGTTATAAGCAATTTTCACTGTAAATCATTAGACCACTAGTCTCCCTAAATAGGTAATGTGTGATTCGCAAGAAAAATCGATACTCCAAAAAAAACTCCTATTGATATATTAAATGCGTACCCTTTATATTAACCACAATGAATTCCTCGTTACGTATCAAAAATATTTTAATAGGCAAACTGTTTAAGAGGTTTGTACATCATTTCATCGCTTTTATCTTTTGATTTAGTAATGTTTTCTCATAAAAACTTGAATTTTCAAAACATCCTTTTAATTGATCAAAAAAAAAAAATGTTTGTTGTCAGTAATTAAAGGTTATTTGTAGAAGTTGAAGGGCTAGTTCAAAACGTATTGCTGCGATGTTCTCAATCGCCCGAGATTTTCTCGTTCTTTTCTTCGGCCTGTCTAAATTCTTCAACACCGAGATCGTGTTCATCATTACTTCAGTTTAGTATGTTCTAATACTAGATATGGCTGATAATAGGTGTACTAAGCTTTTCAGTATCACATTGTATCCTTAATATAACCGTAAGAAAATTATTCATAAAAACCGTAATGAAAAGTCTAAGGACCTAGAACTAATTTGTTATTTTATGCAATCTGTTTAATCAAAATCTTTGCAGAACGAGCAAGATGGGATTTGAAAATAAATTGGCAATCACCGAGCACTCTTATTCTCCACAAATTTAGGGACCATTTTATGAATATTTTGGAACTGATTTCTAAATTACGTTTGAATTGAATCAGCTTATCCAACATATTGTTCTTTTTCAGTATGACAGAAATTAATGGTATTTGTAAATTGTTAGATTTAGAAGATCCCGAGACCGAGATTTTATGGATCTGGATCTCGATAGGCAAAACTTTTTAATGAACAACTGGTGGTATTTTTTATCAAGCTAAGTAAAGCAAAATTTGCTTTTACTAAATTATTAATCTTAGCAATAAAAAGATAATTGAAATTACAGTATTACGCTCTTTTGTCCTTCTAATGGGCGCAAACCTTCACTCCTGCTTAGAAGGAACTGGGAGTGAATAATCTCAAATCGAAAGGAAGATTTTAATTTTGAGAATTTAAAATTAGATATTGAATGAAACAAAGAAATAAAGTATGTCAATGCGTAGGCTAAAACGAGCTGTCGCCGAGCGCATAAATTAGGCCCTAGCTCGAATGCCGGAGAGTAGGGTGCGGGTTGATTTATTTAAGGCGCCACGGACTTTTAGACAGCACAAGCGAGAATTACCCCAAAGTTGAAATATGGAACTCGTTTTAGCTTAAGCTTCACGACAAAATAAATGAATACCAAAAATTCGTTATTAATTTCTGTCAGGAAAATCGATCAATAAAACAATAAAAATAAGTTAGAAAATTAGAGGCAATTTATCAGTAACAATAATGGAAAAATAATTACCAAAAAATTAATCGAAAACAAAGTCGGTATAATGCAAGTGCTCAAATTAACCGCAAACTAAAGTCGACGAGAACTAATATTCAAAAATTAATCAAAAATGACTAAAGAAAGAGATAAACAAATATACAAAATTTAATCAAAAATAATCAAGAACGTTTCAATTATTGAGCGCTAATGATGAAAAAACAGATACTTCCGGAAGCGGCCTGTCCCGTTGGATGGTCGCTTAAGTTCTAATAAAATAAAACAGGTGAATAAACAAACAAGGATTGGTTTTATTATCCAACAGTAAAGTATCACAGTTGGTCAGATAAAGAAAGATTAAAGAACAGGAAAATTTCAGCAGATCAATCTAATGGTAACACTATATTTTTAATCGAAATAAAATAAAGGTAGGCTTTACTCGGTGAAATAATTCACACACTTACTCTAAATAAATTCCGAAATATTTAATTGTAATAAATGACGATCGCTTAAAGCATTAATAAAAAGAACGTCAGTAAAATATGTTGAAAGCCAGATACTGCGAACAACTTCTCGTTATAATTAGCTCGAGTAATCACATAATTAAAAACTAATTCAGGAGACTCGAATCATGATCCGTCACATATGCCGTATAACTAACTGACTATGGTTATTCAGTTCAATTTAGGTATGTTGATAACTACCGCAAAAACAATATATAAATAAAGTAGTTAGACCTGGCGTCATTATAGCCACCAATTAATTACAGACCTTAACATATGGCAATTTACTCCACCGTCAAGTTAACGGTAGGACACAGATAATAAACAATCTGTTCGAGTAACGAAAATATCAAAGGCCGCAATAAAAAAAAACAATTTAAAACAACACAAAGCCTACCAGTAGTTATCCGATCTACGGTTATTGAACGTAAGCCAGAAATCGTGAAAACTGAGAATAATTATAAAACTAGTTCGACTTACAACGTTATTGCATCAGTCAATTAAAAGTTAAAAAAAGAGAAACATTCGATCCAATATCTGATTTATTCTGAATTTCAGAATTTGATTAAATAAAACAAGCATTCTCAAAATTGGCCAAAAATTCAAAGTTCGTTTCAGAGAAAATTTGAGAATTTAATTAAATAAAACCAAGTAATGTAGGCTTGACAAGATTGCCCAAAAATTCAAAGTTCATTTAAAAGAAAATTTTCAAAATTTAATTAAATAAAATCAAGTATTTTCGGCTTGACAAGATTGCTCAAAAATTCAAAGTTCATTCCAAAGGAAATTTGAATGACTAAATGTTGCCTTAATTAAGGAGAAAGAGGTTTAACAGGTATTTTTGTTTGTAAAGAAAGCCAGAAAAAAATAACAGTTAGGGATCGTAGTTAATTACACAAATTTGTCGCAACATAGATAGATGAAAAATAAAATAAAATGGAAATTGCTCGCTTGGTCGATGAGTAACTCCTCAGGCAGCTTCCAGAAAGAACTGCTCACGGTAGGAAGTAGACTTCCTTTGACAGGCGAAGGACTGCAAGGCTCTATACAGGTGGTACGCTAGACAGGCGTTGCCAAGGAACACTCTGTCACTAACGATGCTAATAGATAACAATGAACAACTCGAAGATAGCAACATACCTCAGAGTAAAAGTAAACCCAACGGTAGTCTTTGACCCAACGGTAGTCCCCTATGAAAGGACACATATTTATGGTACTACTCGTAACTCTTAATCGACGAGCATTATAACTGGGCGATTCAAAATCAACCAATAAGGAAAAAAGAGAAACCGGAATTGAAGAAAAAAACAATAATTTACCTATGTAGAGGTAGCCCGTTGCGTAACGCTAAACGGCTTTCAGTTGGGCAAGTGGGCTTCTGTAAGAGTTTAGAAAGGGAATTAAAAATCTGCCCACGTGCGGCACAAAATGATGGCATTCACAGAGAGACAAAAAATGCACAAAAAAATCTCAACTACCTTCCAAAGCAGCACTCAAATCCCACAAAGGGCAGTTTCAGAACCCAACACTTACGAAAATATAAGGTACAACTAAAGACTGAAACTTTTAACATGACCCGGAGAAAAATCCCATTAACAGGTGAAAATCAAAATTGACTCCGACCGACGTATAAAATGACTGCTCGACTCGGTTCGTCGTAAAAGAGTGACCCAAGCGACAGAAAACCGAAGAGCAGCACCGCACGAAGATTCTCTACCTACGGACGAAACTCACTCAACTACAAAAAAAAATACCCAGAGTAGCCAAAAGCGCATTGTCATTAAGCCACTTCAATTAGTAGAATTCCCAATTATTCATAGACAATTAAAATAAATGCGTGCGACGCTCAATCCCATCAACCATTCCCAAAACAGTATGCGACGGAGCCGGAAACAAAGCCTTCTATCATCGACTTAATCTTCACGCGCTAAATTCAATTTGTTGAAAATCGCATCATTTGGCAGCGCGGATCTATTTAAATTTCCCGATCAAGAGGACGACGAAGCCAAGTCGTTCGGCATATCTATGAGGCTCTTCCCGTTATTACCAACGAATGCGTTCGGAACCATGTGAAAGGTGACAAATTCTAGGGTAATTTACGCATCGATATACGCAGGACAAAACGGCCTGTGACAACAGCATTAAAATAAAATTTTCTCGAAATTATTACTTTTTAAGATGTCCTGTATTGGTCTAACCGTTAACGTCGAGAGATAACGGTATAACACAGCGATATGATTTAATACTTCACTTTGAAAAATAAATTTAGATAATTGTTAATATCAATATAAATTGCCGACATAATTCTAGCAATTACTATATTTTATCTGAAAAAAAAACTGTTTTCAGAAATCAAATTTATCACTAAAATAGAATGTGTCAAGTACTGACTGTTTTATAACTAGGACGAAGTTATAATAAATTAAACATATACGAGATAGTTTCATACAATTTATTAACAACGTCTCTCATCACTGCTGTGCCAGTACTCTCTAAACTAAAAATAATCTGCAGGTTGTTTATCTTATAATGTCTAGCGACCAATGGGAATAGAGCATTGCAAATAGGTATACAACCACCAATGGCAATAAAGGAGCGAATGTACTATTCTATAGGTATTTCTGGTTGCCTACCCTTACATTCTCCCTCTTATAAATTAAGCTTTCCTGGGGGCATAATTGCTCTCCCTGATCTACTTGTCTTAACGTCTACAGAGGGCTGACAATTTTTATTTTTGGGTGACTTTGAAAGAGACAAATCGGATAACAAATCCTAACTAACATTACTTTTTTGGGTATCATAAGACTCATCACAACGAGGCTTTTTCAACTCAATTAATTCATCGTTGTAAACACGATTCCGTCTCACCCTCACTATCTCACCATGCTTGTTTTGAACCACACATGAACGCGGTGACTCATGCTCTGTAATTATCAATCCAGGTTCCCACTTTTTCTGATCATGATTGTACATGCTTACGTTACTATTCGGGCTAAAAGGCTTCAAAATACATTTTTGATAAATTTTCAATAAATTTTAATAATTCGGGATTGATAGGTATCTTAGTTTTACAGATTTTACTCATTAAAAGTTAGGAGTAGCTCATATTTTTTAGAGGTGAATTTCGATATTGCAATATGTCATACTCTATATCTTCTTCTTCCCTCAAGCATGTTTTACAATGCTTTTCCCTATCCCCACACCCTTCCCAGCTAGGCCGTTGTTGTGTGTGGTACTTCGGGCTTCTTGTTAAAATTTTAAAATTGGCATTTTTCGCGAAACTGTTAAACTCAAAGCCATCAAACGGAATGTTATCGCAAGAAACAAAATCGGGTGCTACAAATATTGAAAAAATATTTTGAATGATCTGATACCTAACCGATTTTATTGACTTATCCCTAATGGCGTAATTCGAGTCAATTCGAATATCAATCGAAGACAACAAGATAGCTCTTGTCAGCATAAACATTTCTTTTTGTTGCTTTCGAGAATTTATTTTGCAAGTTTTGCAATGAAAGTTTCAATATTAGCGTTCATGCCAGACCAGTAAAAAATTTGGCGCTCTCTATATTTAGATTTTTCCATGCCAATATGTCTCTCATGTATAAGATTCAGCATATTTAAGCATAAAGGGGAAGGCACAACAAGTTTTTCATTAAATAGAAGTAACCCTTCCACGAATGTCAAATTGTCTTTAATATTGTAATATGTTAAACAAAATCTGGAATTTTATTTTTATTTTCTGACCAGCCATTTAAGCAAAAATCAGCAACAACGCTCAATTGCAAATCATTTCTTATTTCATTCCTGAACTGCAATTTTTTCTCATCAGCCATAGGAAAACAATTTATAACTGAGTGCACGGCAAACTCAAATTCTTTATCTGATTTTAAGCCTTTATCTGACAAAGCTGCTAGCGATAAAGTATCTGCTCTATAAAGATATTTGCGGGGTTTATAGGTCACCACTAAATCATAATTTAGTAATCTTAACCTCATTCTTTGTAACAGCGGTGTTATTGTGGCCAAATCTTTTTTCATTTTCGTTTCAAGAGGCATATGATCTGAATATTCTTTAATTTTTAAGCCGTAGATAAAAAAAAATAAAATTTTTGTATAGCAAACACTATTGCTGCATTTCCTTTTCGATTTGAGCATATTTATGCTCTGTAGTAGTAAGGCTTCGTGACGCAACCGCGATTGGGTGGCCCTCTTGCAACAAGCACGCACCTAAAGGTATAGTTCCGCTTGTGCGTCGGACGCATGCAGTGGCTGCATGCAGCGGTCGCTGCGTTCGACGGAGAGACTCCTCATTCGGAATTGCGAACAAG
Source organism: Pissodes strobi (assembly GCA_016904865.1). Taxonomy (NCBI): domain Eukaryota; kingdom Metazoa; phylum Arthropoda; class Insecta; order Coleoptera; family Curculionidae; genus Pissodes; species Pissodes strobi. The sequence goes on from MU188635.1 coordinate 89,876, forward strand.
TGGTTCATCTTGTGTCACGCGGCAGTCCGCCGCACAAGATAAACCACTTGTTCGTAATTCCGAATGAGGAATCTCTCCGTCGAACGCAGCGGCCGCTGCATGCAGCCACTGCATGCGTCCGACGCACTAGCGGAACCATACCTTTAGCCATCCTTTGAGGCGTCGCGTCAGTCTCAATCTCAATCGGTTTACTAGAGTCAACAAATTTACGTACGCACGTTCAAGAACTAACTGTAAGTTTCGATCATGCTCGGTATCCTTTCCGCCTAACACCATCATGAAAATATAACCCTACCATCTAAATCTCCAAATATCTCATAGTCCTTGCGTTGGAACACTTCCGTGGCTGAACTGATGACAAAGACCAATCTTAAAAATTTAAATCAGCGAAATGGCGTTCCAAAAGCAGTATAATCTGAATTCTGCTCATCTAATTTTACCTGTAAATAGCCATCTTTCATGTACAGAACTGTGAAATATCATTTATCGCACAACTTAACAGCAATAATTGCTTCAGCGGTAGGGATTAGAAAATGTTCCCGGTAGATTGCCTGATTCAGGTATTTCGGATCAAGGCCTCAGCTCACGATTTTTTTTCTACTATTACCAGCGGATTCAGCCACTCAGTAGGTTTTTCCAGTTTTTTATGACACGACTTTCAAGTTGTTCTAATTTTAATTTTACTCTGTGATACAATGCTATAGGTATCCTTCTTAGTAGCTGAACATGTGCGACTGCGTCTTCTGCTAGTGTTATATGATGTTCAGATGGGAACTGACCTAACCCATCAAATTCGCTACTGTATTTGCAACAAACATCATCAATAGATTTAAAATTATTATTTGGACCCTGACTAATACTAGCAAGTATTTTAATCAACATTAATTTTAAGCAAAGATAGTTGATCTGACGCCTCCACCACAACAAAATCACCTAGCGACTCATTATTACTGACCTTCCAAGGCGAACTAACCTAACCTTGCGGTTAAATTCTAAAACTTTCACAACCATATGACACAAGAGTTATTTTTGTTGATTTCAGTTAATCTTCAAGCAGTAATTTTGTTAAGATATGCAAAGGCAAAACACTAACCTGTGCTCCTGTATCTAACTTAAATTCTATCTGACCTGTATCACTTAGCCATACCATCTGCTTCCAGTCCATCTCCATCTCATTATCGTACGTACTCAACTTTGTATTTTCCTTCTTTTTCTGTCGAGATTCTGTAATTGAATTGACCAATCGCAGAGTATTCACATAAAACTCCTCACTATCGTTTTCACTCTCGCGATTCTCGCTCTTTCTCGATTCCATGCACTGGCTTTCGCATTTTTTTCTAGTCACATTCGAGATTTTTTGCGATTTTTCATAGCACTACTACTAGGTCCGCGATATTTTTCTCTACATATCGATGCAAATTGATTACGTCCTTGACACGCAGCGCACGTTTTCCCGTATGCAGGGCACTTGCCACAAAGTTTACACTTATTTTCACTAGAGCCAGAGGGCTCACTCGGGCCAACACTTTGCCTATTTTTGACTGCATTCACCTCTACCTCATTTTGCTAAACTTTTGACTGCGTCTTACTAATTTCTGTAGCTCTGCACATATCAATAGCTTTTGTCAAAGTTCGCTGTGACTCTCTCAATAATCTCTCTTGTGTGCTTTCTTCCAAAATTCCCATTAATATTCTATATCTGATCATGTCATCATGCTCTTTGTATCCAGTCGTTCTTACTGATTTTCTTAATTCGGCTCTACTACTAAACTTGAAACGCTGAAAAATAACGTTTTCTTTCGGTTCACAGTATTGTTGAAAATAATTCTTTATATCTTTCAGTGACTTCTTCTCATTAGCCGTCAACGTAACCGTATTACATAGCTCAAAGCCATCATCTCCAATAAAGTTAAGAAACACAGCAGCTATTCGGGTCTCCTCCGGATGCTTCCAAAAACACATCGAATTTTTGGGAAAACCTTTTCCAGTTGTCTGCCATCTAACAAGCTCTCCATTTCTAGCAGGTTTTTCAAGCGAACTTTTCTTCTAAAAATTCGTTCTTCAAGCGAACTTTTTCACTATAACATCCCAACAAGAAGCACTAATAACCTGATACCGTGTTTTATAACTAGGACGAAGTTAAAATATTAGGTTGATGCATAAGTCCGTAGCGTTTTTTTTTTATTGAAAATCTAAATTTATTGAATTTACATAAACAAAAACCAAAAACTATTTAACAAGGTATTTTCCTCCATTGTTTACAAATGTTTACCAACGTTCTGGTAATTTTTCCAATCCACGCCTGAAAAAAGTAGATGGTTTAGAGTTGAAAAATTAATCTTGCCAATTCTGAAGATCAGCTTCGTAATCAAAGGAGCTACCTCGCAGGTTGTTAGATAAAGACCGGAAAAGGCGAAAATCTGATGGAGAAATGTCAGGAGAATAAGGTGGGTGTGGAACAACTTTCCAACCCAGTTCTTGGATAGCCGCTTTCGCAATACTCAGTATGCGGGTAAGCGTTATGCAGTTCGTTCAAGCAAAAAAGCACAAATGATGTTTACCCTCTGATTTTTGCTGTTGTCGCTCAACGCCTGCGGTATCCATAGGTACACCAAGTTTTTGCAGTTTGCCCATAGAATGCAGATGTTGTAGGATCGTTGATTGGTCACAATTCATCAAATCAGCTAATTCCTTAGTTGACTGACAGGGATCGTCATGAATTAAAGCGGTTAAATGAGCTTCGTTAAAAGCGATTAACTCCCTGAACGTGGAGAGTCATTTATGTCAAAAAATACCACCTCTGAAAGAAGCAAAGTATTTTCGTGCCATACTTTCCCCAATAGCGGTCTCCCCGTACACGGTGCAAATGGTTCTAACGGCCTCCGACGCTTTTGTTTCACAGTTAAACTCAAACAAAGGCATATGTCGGAAATGTTAATTTTTTCCTACCTGGCACGCATTTTTCTTCAACTGATAAAACTACGTTTCTTCAAAACAAACAATATATGGCGTTTTTAAGAGTACAAAACTGTAATATTAAAGTAACATTGACAAATACCATATAAGTTTCATTCCAAGGCAGTCTTGCCCCGAGGAAACGAAAACGCTACGGACTTATGCATCAACCTAATACATTACACATATACGAGATAGTTTCATACAATTTATTAACAACGTCACCCATCACTGCTGTAATGAGAAGAGGGTATTGCAAATATACAACCACCAATGGCAACGAAGGCGCGAATGTACTACTCTATAGGTATTTCTGGTTGCCTACGCTTAGACTTACCCTACGTGGGTATTACAATAGGACAACAAGCATTTGTAACTTGATCCTTTTTGCAGAGATTCGTTAACGTAATCACACTTAGTGTTGCCAAAGTGGTACAATTGTACCACCTGTGGTACATTCTTAGAACGAAAACTACAGTGCTACTACATTTCTAAAAAGCTCGAAATGTGGTACAAAATGAATGACCATTCCGACGAAACGGGTTAATACGATTAAACGGTTAGTTTGGGTTTTATACTGTGTGTGTTAAGTTAATCTCGAAAATCCAAATTGCCTTAAAACTGTTGTCGCATGCCTCGCTGCCATCTCCCATCTATAGTTTATTGTACTAATAATTTAGCTGTTATTTGAGAATTTTCACATAGCACGGTATATAGTGGTACACAGAATAAGCAGCACTATCGAACTACAATGAAGAG
>MU188641.1:0-17142 GCA_016904865.1 Pissodes strobi
GCTTGCGAATGCACCTACATCCGTAGAACCTGTAGATCACTCAGAGTCCGTATCAGCAGGAATAACTCTGCTTTTGGAGTCAAAACCATGCTTTCAGTCCTCACTCTAACTCAAAATCCTGCATAACATCTCATCACAAAAATTTCATTTGTGGTAATCCACAACGAGCTGCTGATAAACAACCATTGCCTTAACATTCAGGTTAGTCTCAACAGGTCTTACATTCCATTACACAGGAGGCTTCTTGACTGAAGTTACTTTGTGTCCACACATTTCTGGAGAGAGGAATGTCACTTGATGAAGAACTTTCTTTTTCAACTTTTTAAACACCCTAAAGCTGCTGGATTCTATTCAGAAGAGAGCTGTGCGTCTTGTCGGTGACCCGGAGTTGACCCGGAATCTGGATAGTCTGGAACACCGCAGACATGTGGCCGACATATCCCTGTTTTACAGATACTTTCACGGCAGATGTTCCCAGGATTTGGACCGCCTCATTTCGCCCATGGCAACGCCTGTCAGACAGTCATGACAGATGGCAGGAGCGCACCAGTTCGTCGTACAACTAGAAACACCTAGAACATCGCTTTACAAGAACTCCTTTGTTTGGCGCACTGCATCACTGTGGAACTCACTCCCAGGGCATCTGTTTCCCCCTAATTGCAACGTACAACTATTCAAGAACCGTGTCTATCAACATCATCGCACACACACCGATCGTCGAGCGCCATAGGATCTCCCTTTAGTGTGTGTGTGCCACTCCCATAAAAAAAACTTAAAAGATATTGAATTCTTAATATATTAAGCAACTTCGCCCCTCTGCCCCCTCTGTCACGTCGCAGTAACCTATAATCATTGATTTCAAGGGCGTGGGTAGGCAAAGCCAAGTCTCAGAGAGTCCCACAAGATCCAGATTAGACCCGCACAATATAGTGGAAAAAAGTTCGTAAGACTTAGAGAGAGAACGAATATTAAAATGTGAAAATTCCAACCAATTGTCTTGCATATTAGTTACAATCAGCGCTCCTCATACAAATGTAGATGTTATACAAAAATAAAATAGAATAATGTAAGATGATGTAAGATACGGTGTATTAGTAATATATCGAAAAAAACAATAAAACAAACCACATTAGAAAAAGTGGGTACGTCTAGACAATGCTTACCGATAGTATTGTATCTAAGATATATGCAATAAAAATACCATATCCAATTTATGTTCTTGAAAAAAGGAAGAAGAATAAAAAATAAGATAATATTTATACAAGGTACTATTTACAGTATCATTTCTACTTTCTTAGGAAAATAAAATAAAAAAAACACATGTTTGTGTATATATGGCAGCTTTCCAAGGGTCCTCAGAAGGTTATTAAAAAGTAAGTTTAAGTTAGTTTTATTTTCGTTTTATTATATGAGGGAATTTTTGTATCGACAGGATTGAGCCTTCCAAAGAGTAAAGTAAAAATTTTGGTATAAATAAATATAACTATATAAGGAAGGTGCAGAATATTTGCTATGAGGGATATTTTACTCTAAATAACCTCCATAAACTGCAGACCATGGCGGAAAACTCTTGGTATAAAATTGTACAATAAAACAACATAAATTGACCTCGGTGCCAACGGAATTACGACGAAAAGTCGAATCATTACTGAGGGTCAACTAACTTCAAAAGGTCAACCATTGGACAAAATGTAGTATAAAGAATAATATAATTACCGTATACCCGAAATAATAGAAAAACAATTAAAAATCCTCTAACACCGGACAGAATGTACTAACATGAAATATATGTTTAGCAGCCATCTGCACCTTCTATTTAATATTGCTAAACATATCTTAGTTGAAAGACACCATACCTGGAAACAACATTTATGTTGTTAATTTTAATACCTAATGCCTCGCGAAAGCTATCCACCCATTAGAACATGAAGATATATTTTTTTCATTCCAATATTTGAAAAATTATTATTTAAAATAACGTTATGATATTACAATAAACAAATAATATCCGAATGATGCCCTACTTAACACTTTACACCAATATATTTTGCAATTTTTAGCTCTGGAAAACGATGTCTTTAATTACATCTAACATTATCATGTAAAGAGTTTGACATTATTTTGCCACGTTATGTGGGTGCTCCGAAGATTAAAAAAAAAATCGATATAATATATGCCTCAGAATTATTAGCATACCTACGACACAATTGTGTTAGGATTGAGCCTTCCACGAGCGTTAATTAAATAAATACCGCACCAGCATTTTCATTATAAGATCTTATTAATTGATCTTTTTGTACACTCCCTAGCTTATGGAAAACACGAAGAGTCAAATAGGAATTGATGATCGGCCTCCAATTCTCAACCTCACGGGGATAGCCATTAGCCAGCCTTCGTAATGAGAACCATGCAACTTCTAATTGTAATCTCCTCACTGACTTTTCCTCGGACGTACTAAACGCAATTACAGTTTGGCAATTTCTTTTGTGCTTTATAACGGGGACTTAATAACCGTTGAATGGACACAAAATATTTTTATGTCATACCAGTACATTATTGTGTTTTTATACCTTAGATACCATTTACATAATGGATTACTTTATGCCCGTGCGGGCATAAAATACACTTTATGGACTCAAATAATTGAATTGATTTCGTATTTTTTTAAATATTTACATATTGTGAATGCAATAACGAACTAGTATGACATAAAAGTTTGTATGCACCACGGGTATTAATAGATGTGTACGCCCTCGGGCGACTTATAAACCCTCTGGCCAGAGGCACTCGGGTTTGTAACATTGTCGCCCTCAGGGCATAAACATCTACTTAATACCCTTGGTACATAAATAACTATTTCGACGAAGTATTGCAAAAAATTTAACATTGGCAAATAGTTATCCAAGAATCGTTTGTAAGTGGTGAACAATTAGCTAATTTCATCAGTGAAAAAACTATGCCACCTCCAATGCCAAATTTATCACAGAGAGCTCAGGTTTTTAAGGATAGTTTATGATAATTTGGATCTTTGTCTAAGATCTTCGCCTTATTAACTCAGATACTACCAAAACTATTTTTTTTATAAAGTCGGTATTTTTTTTATAAAAACTACTTATTTAGAGCATATTTAACATACTTGGTTAATGAAATTTATTTGTTTTATATATAGTGTTTTTAATATTCACCGTCCTTTTTAAAGGTCAGTGGCATAACAGGGGTTGAAAAAAAACAAATGGTACGTACAAAAATGATTTTTATTTGAATAAAAAACAGAAAAACGCACTATCAAATACCAAAAATAAAACATTAGATTCACTTAAATATTTTCAAAAAAAAACTTACAAATATTTTCCAACAAAAAAAAACTTATTGCGTGTGAAACTCAAAAAAAAAACATTGTTTTGGGTGCTAACCTATGTTGCATTTATTGTACCTAAACTGAACTTTTTTGTGGCAATGGCGGCATTTTATTTGGTTCTCTTAAAAAACAACAAGATGATCTCTACCATCAAATCGAGATAACTCTCTGTCGTACAGGTCCTCGATTGGTTTTCTTCTTGTGAGTTTCTAAAAATTCTGTTTTTTCAGTTCTAAGCCAGATTTTATTACAGGAACAGCTATTCTATAGTTAGTTGCCAACATTCGGTTAATTTGGGTTAGTTAGCAATTACTTTTAAAGTTTTAATCTGTTTCGATACGTTTTAGCCCTTTTTGGTGCTTTTGGTTACTTTTGGTTAGTTTTGGTCAGTCGTTCAATCAACTTTCAGTAAAGTTTAGTTAGATTTTATTACAGGAACAGCTATTCTATTTTCCCTTAGAGTTCCAGTGGCTTTTATACCTCTGTCCGTTAGCACTAATAGCAGATCCCAGGAGGAAATGAAAATGTCGAAGTACAAGTGAAAGGGTAGAAATTTTGTTCGCGAAAGATAGAACCACACTTGTACCCAAGTCCTTGTACCGCTCTTCCAGATTAGTACTAGAAGGTGTAGGTGTAGCCAACCAGAATTTGTATCCCTATCTAATAGGTTTACCCCTAATGAATTGTTTAGAACCATGACGCCCAAAATACGGTATCATGGACTCATCCACGCTGTGATTTTCTTGTAAAGGTACTTGTTCGATGAACTTTTGGCTTAGATGTTTAAGAATAGGATTACTTTTGAAAAATTTGTTGTGGAAATCTAGTTGTGTGTTGTCATTGCAATGCAGATTTTGCATGATAAAATTGAAGCGATTTCTAGAAATAGCTTCATATACTATTTTATGGTTCGCATCAGAACTATTTTCCCAATAGAATGATCTAGAAACGCTATAGTGTAGCCACTATAAATTAGTACACCAAAGAAACACTTTATTTCGTCAACGTATACATCCCCATTTCTATTATGTTGTACAGCGTAGAGATTGGTAAAGTTAGTTATCAGTTGCTATAGTTCATCATCGAAAAAAAAGATAAAACATTTCTAAAGTTTGAGCATTATTATTGGCAACACATTCATTTTGCCACCTGGGCAACTTACTTGTAATATCTTCCTGTACCCAATGATTACATTTTTTTTCTTCCTATATTTCATAAAATGCGACAACGGAATGTCGTCGTCACTATCACTGGTATCATTTCCATGAGCATCGACATCATTGCTGTTGGTAGCCTCATCTCTATTGAAAACCGGCTCAGCTTCTGTTTGCAATATACTCCCTGTAAGGTTATCCATAACCACATGTTCATCATCACCAAAGTCCTCATCTGTTACATCTTCATTGGCGTTAATGGGAGAAAAGACGACCAGTGCATCAGGCATTATTGTCTAAATGCTCTATCTCATCCAAAATTTAATTCAAAGTTAACGGTTTTTTTCCAGAAACTGAAAAATGACCACCTATATTCTTACCACTAGCCTTTTAAAAGGATGGTACACTTTGAGATGTTATCTGTAAGCAACGGCTCTCGGACTAATAAGATCCCACTACGGAGAATGATTGCATAAGCATGATAAGAAGAATGAGTCGGCTCGGGTGGCAAAAACGAAAAGGGACGATTATTCATATAGAAGCGACCGATCGGTGCATTAGATATTTGATTATAATTTCTATATCTCTACATAATATATTGTCTGATTGACTTTTCGGCATTTTAATTATTTGAAGCTAATTTTACAATAGGCTAGTTTGCGTCCAGTGGAAGTGGCCCTAGGTGGTAGATGCATACGCCTACTCGCATCGTCTGGCGAAAGACCACCCCACCAGAACTGGGAGGCGCAAAGTGGTTTTCCCAAATCACGTTCCGTTTCCGCGCTGGTGGTTCCGGGTTCCACAGTAAGAATATAATAATATGGACATGATGGTGCTTCCAGGATCAAAATATTCCGGAGGTAAACTCCCCGGCCATTCGGATCTCCGGGCGCTGGGTGGTCCTGGGAGCCCTTCATTCCGCATTTCACAGACAGCAAAGATACCGAACCAATTTAAAATTGATTTCTGCAACATAAGAGGCCTAAATACAAACATAAATTCGGTACACCAACATCTACAAGCAAATAGACCACACATACTAGCCCTTACAGAAACACAAGTATGTTCTACAACAACAACACTGAACTACCCCTATCCTGGTTACGACTTGCATGCCCGATTTAGACATAAGTTCGGAATATGCCTTTTTGTCCGAAGCGACCTTTCATGTCACCGGGAGGAAACACTCGAATCGAACAACCTTGACGTCATGTGGCTCAAGTTCACCGCCAAGGGATTGACCAAGTTTATATGTTGTCTCTATCGCTCTCCGAGCTATAGAGCTTACCAAAGCTTTTTTTCAACACTGGCTACCACTTTTGACTCGATACAGGTTGATTACCCCAGTTCAGAAATAATCGTTCTGGGAGACTTCAATGCCCACAACACCAACTGGATCAAATATCACAACAAGACCGACAACGAAGGTAGAGAGGCTGAAGCATTCGCCATCAGCTGCGGGCTTACTCAAATTGTAGACGAACAAACTCGAATCTCAGAGAGGGGCGAATTCGCCGCCCTCCTGGATCTTTTTGTAACCACCAATCCTGACCAGTACACAGTTACAGTTGGCCCGCCATTAGGTACTTCCGACCACAAACTTATTACAACGGTTTCTGAATTGCCACTCATACAGAAGGATCCACCATTGCTTCACAAAATCTGGCATTACAATTCTGCAAACTGGGACGATCTAAGGGAGTTCTTCCTAGATTTTCCTTGGCTCGACGTCTGCTTTGGCGCTGACGACCCGTCAGTCTGCTGCGAAAAGATCACGCAAGTAATCTCCTCAGGAATGGAAGCATACATCCCAAATTCCATCAAGTTACCATCAAAAGGAAAGCCCTGGTTCGACAGAAGATGCGAAAGAGCTGTGGGTAGGAAACAGCAAGCCTACAAGTACTGGCAGCAAAATCAGACCGCTGAAATTCGCAATTATTTTGTCGAAGCGAAAAATGAATGCAAGCGTGTTATCGACGAAACTAAGGACCAACACAATCAAAGGATCAGGAATAAACTTTTGCAATGCCCCAGTGGCTCCAGGAATTTCTGGTCGGTAGCAAAGGCAGTAAGTAACAACTTTACAGAAACGTCTCTCCCACCTTTGACAGACGAACGTGGCATCAAGGCGACTACAGCCAAGGAAAAAGCAAACATGCTCGCCAAAATGTTTTCTTCGCACTCTACCTTAGACGTCCCCCAAGGCAAGACTCTCCCCACCATATCGAACATCAACACTACCATGGGAGAAGTCAAATTTTATCACCGTGATATTCGTAAAATCCTTAAAAATCTAGATACGCAAAAGGCATCAGGACCGGACGGAATACCTGCCATCGTGTTAAAGAACTGCGCCAACGAACCAACACCCGTTTTTTCCAGGCTTTTTTCCCTGTCTTACGGAAAAGGGATTTACCCATCTTCTTGGAAAGTCGCTCGAGTGCAACCTGTTCCAAAAAAAGGCAAGAAAACCACGCCCTCAAACTATCGTCCAATTGCCTTGCTTCCAATAATCTCCAAAGTCATGGAACGTGTAGTCAATCAGCAACTACTCAAGTACCTCGAGAACAACAAAATCATCAGCGATAACCAATACGGCGTTCGCAAAGAGAGATGGACAGGAGATATATTGGCCTACGTCACTCATATATGGAGTAGGGCAATTGAGAACTACGGAGAGTCTCGAGCGATTGCATTGGATATTTCAAAGGCATTCGATAGAGTTTGGCATGACGGACTGCTCAACAAACTACCGTCCTTCGGACTGCCAGCCTCTCTCTGCAGCTGGATTGCCAGTTTCCTTAAGAGCAGATCTCTGCACGTTGCAGTCGATGGGCACATCTCGGACACATTCACCATCAACGCGGGCGTGCCTCAGGGCGCAATACTCTCACCAACTCTGTTCCTAATCTATATTAATGACCTGCTGACCGAAAGAAATGATCCTGTTCACAGTTTTGCAGATGACATTACCCTTGTCTCCCACTTTAGATCAGAAAATCCCTTACCAGCGACTGAGACTCATCACCGCAGACAGGAGCAGATTACAGCAATTAATCAAGACCTGGAGAAAGTTCAAACTTGGGGCGACCGAAATTTGGTCCAGTTCAATGCAGCAAAGACCCAAGCAGCTACGTTTACCAAGAGGACCAATACAGCGGGCCCTGACATCATTATGGCAGGGTCGACCATTCCTTCATCCTCGTCAATCGGACTGATGGGTATCTCGGTCAACAGCAATATGTCCTGGCATGACCACGTTGCTAACATCGCAAAATCAGCTTCCCAGAAGCTTGGTGCGCTATTTCGCAACAAAAAACTCTATACACCGCAGCAGTTGCTATTGCTCTACAAAGCGCAAATAAGACCGTGCTTAGAATATTGCTCACATATCTGGGGGGCCGCACCAAAGCACACCCTAAAGCTGCTGGATTCCATTCAGAAGAGAGTTGTGCGTCTCGTCGGCGACCCGGAGTTAACCCGGAATCTAGATAGTCTGGAACACCGCAGACATGTAGCCGAGGTATCTCTGTTTTACAGATACTTTCACGGCAGATGTTCCCAGGATGTGGTCCGCCTCATCCCGCCCCTGGCAGCTCCTGTCAGACAGTCACGACAGACGGCAAGAGCGCACCAGTTCGTCGTACAACTGGAAACACCTAGAACATCGCTTTACAAGAACTTCTTTGTCTGGCGCACTTCATCACTGTGGAACTCACTCCCAGGTCATCTGTTTCCCACTACTTACGACTTACAAATATTCAAGAGCCGTGTCAATCAACACCTTCGCGCACACAGCGCCATAGGGTCTCCCTTTAGTGTGTGTGCCACTGCCATAAAAAAACATGGCTAACAACACAAAAAAAAAAATAAATTTTAACGAATAACTTTAATAAATGTACGTGTGCTTGCTTGGTTTTAAGGTATAAATAGTAGTTGCAATATAATAATAAAATTATATCTTACCTTAATAAAATTATATCTTTACCGTTTCCGTGACAGACAAAAACAAAAAAAAAACCAGCTAGGTAAACAATATATCACTTTACCGGCAACAATGCAACTAAGGCAATAAAACCGTTGATAATATGAATAAATATCTTATAGAAGGGTACCCTACTAGCGTCATCTCATAATGAGTAGTCTAAGTCAAGAAAAAATACAGATTTTGTTGCCGTCCTTTTAAAAGGACGGTGGCTAGTGTTGTATAGTTCAGGACCGAACTAGTTCAAAAGATTGAATCCCGAGTGTGAACTAAACGTTTCAATCAGCTGATTCAAAATGATTCGATCAGTTGAACTAAACTGATGACCGAAGAGTGAGAATGAGAACGAATGAACGAAATAGCCCTAGATCATATTATATACTAATATATGATCTAGGGAAATAGCCAAGACTTTTTGCACCGACCGACAGAGATAAAAACCCGGCCCATTCAACTATTTTGTGTTGTTTTGAGCTTAGTTTTATAAATTACGATTTGTATTAAAAATTATTTTTTTTTATAGAAAATCGGCTCTGTTGTGTTTAACTGTTTCATTTTTCTATTTAAAATACGCTCTTTATAAGAATATTTTTCCTGGCCAATATTTATTATTTTATAACAACTATTAAATTTTTACTTATAGGTACGTACCTATTTCCTATTTGTGTCAAAATTGCTTCACTTTCTTTAAATCTCGTTGAATTTAATATACACATTTACTTGGTTTAGCATTAGCACTTAGCAGGTCAAAATTCACGTAATGAACTAGAAAATTGAATTTGCTTTTTAACGTCCATCGTTGATCAGTGAACTAAATGACCTAAACCAACTAGTCTTTTGAAGCAATCATTTTAGTGAACGAGATTGAAAGATGGAAATCAGTGAAGTGAACTAAACTTCCCAACTCTAACGGTGGCATTATTTGGGTTAAAATCAAATTCATGTTTGATGTCTTTCTCGTGTTTATGTAAGAATGTGGAAGCGCTCTTTGTCTATTTGTGATCACGCCAATGTATTTGTTAAGTAATTTAAGAAGGGTATACTGTATACAACCTTCAATTGTTGTTTTGTGAGAGTATCAATTTTTAAAGGAGTATATAAATACTTTAGAGTATTGTAAGCTTTATGATACACTGTTATATTGTATTTTGACAAAGTATACCTAATTTTTTCGGACTAATCTTGATTGTAGGGTAATTTTAAATGATAGATGGTCGGAACTCTGGTGAAGATAAAGCTATTGCGCTATCAATTAAACCTATCATGACACTATTTTTTTACCCGATAGTGTGTTGAGAATTAAAGTTAAGGTATTTATTTATTATAAACGTTAGTAACATTTTAAAGGATTACAGAAAAATTCTTATCCTAAGATTTTTCTTACGAACTAAAAATTTAAACCTAGATTTACTAGTATCAAAAACATCAATATGTTCACAATGTTTATTTATGTGCATTGAAATTCTATTTATTGGGCTAAACAACATATACCATGTACGACAGTTATGTATATGAAGAAGAGAATGATTACGAGTCTGTCGAGCTGGGACATGAAGGTTAAATAAAGACAAGCATTCAGGGCTTTTAATGAAGCCATTAAGAACATTAAAAGCAAAACAGACATCATAATATTCTCTTCTTTTGCTGAGCTCAGGAATATCAAGGTATATCATAGTTTGCTCAACATTAAGTAATATACCTTGACACAGTAATTTGTATTTACAATATTTAATAAATTTGTATTGTACCATCTCTAGGCGGTTTGCATGTACCTGATAATATGGTGACCAAACAATGTTTGAGAATTCTAACATGATCGGACCAAAGAAGTGTACAAAGTTTTGACTGCGAGTATATTCATAAAATCCCCACTACCTCTTTTAATGAATCCAAGCATTCTATTAGCCCTCCCAATGATACTGTCGAAGTGATCCGTAAACGTAAGCTTTGTGTCAAGGTAACACCAAGATCTTTGACTACAGATACTTCAGAAAGAGTGGTAGTATTGACAATATATTGGGCCTGTATTGGTTCTATTAATCTGTTAAAGCGCATAAAATAACACTTGGACACATTTAGATACATGTTGTTTTTAAGACACCAATTGGAAATTGTATTCAGATCAGTTTGTAATATAATTAGGTCTTGTAAAGATTTTATTTGACGATAAAGTTTCAAATCATCAGCAAACAGAAGGATAAAGGATGTTATTAAATCAATTAAGTCATTAATACATAGACAAAACAAGAGAGGACCCAGATGCGAACCCTGAGGCACACCAGAAGTTACCTCAATGACTCTAGATAAAAAACCATTTAACTTCACCTGCTGTTTTCTATTAGATAAATACGACTCTAACTATGAAAGCAAAGGTCCCGATATACCATAATGAGAAAGCTTATTTAATAGAATTTTATGACTGACTTTGTCAAAAGCTTTACTGAAGTCTGTGTAAATTGCATGTACCTCTGTCCCATTTGCAAAACATTCATTTATATAATTAATGAAAAGAAACAAATTAGTATCTACAGAACGACTCGAAATAAATCCATGTTGTAAGGTTGTAATAATATTGGTAAAAACCTCGGCTAAAATTTTCTCAATACAGTGTTCAAACAGTTTAGGTATAGCTGATAAGATACTAATTGGTCTGTAGTTTTTGACATCGTTCTTTGAGCCAGATTTAAAGATAGGACATACATATGACAATTTCCAGACCTCAGGAAAGATGCCAGAGCTCAAAGATTTTTGAAAAATATGGTATAAAGGAAGATACAATGAAGATGAACAGTATTTGAGCACCTTGTTAGGAACCCCATCAGGACCCGGACCCATAGTGACGTCTAAATCATTCAACGATTTCTCAATATCAACAGCGTTCAAGGAGACCTTGGAAATGTGAGAAGATTCATAATTTTTGTAAGTGCTTTGGTCTTGTATTGATACATCGATTGGATTATACACTGATGCAAAAAAGTCTGCAAATAAGTTAACTATTTCAATACCATTTGATGCACTTTCCGCATCAAGAGACATCACTGAAGGAATAGATCCATGGTTGGTCTGAGAACGCACAAATTTCCAAAAGGTTTTAGGATTATCATTAATGCTACATTCTGCTTCAGTTATGTACCTTATAACATTCATCAGTCAAAGTTTTGCACTGCCTACGCAATAAGTCGAAAGTACAATAATCAGCTGGGAGGCCTGATAGTTTGTAAGTTTTATGAGCATAATGGAAAGTTGCTTGAATGGTGCTGTTTAATGGGTACATACATATCAAAACAGTCAAAAAGAACACTATAAAAATTACTTACAGTTACTTCTAAGTTTTCATCCATAATATCAGACCAATTGACGGATAAAAGGTGATTATTTATTAAGTTAAAGTTAGCAGAATTAAAGTCGTAAAAGTAAGTATTTGAATACTCTAAGTATTTGGTATTTTTAGACTCAACAATTATTTCTAAAGCTGGATGGTACAAATCACACCTAACTAGTCCCAAACATTTATTGATTGAGACAATATTGAAATTTGCAAAACACAAATCAAGAATTGAAAGATGGTCGTTTAGTATACTATTGTATTGAGATAGACCCAAATAGGCAGTATAGTCGCACAATAAAGTTTCCTTATCAGTTCTTACGTTACTGGGTTTAAAACCTTGATAATCATCGACACATGACCATGAGATACCCGATAAGTTGTAATCATCCATCACAAACACATTATCAAAATCTTTAGATGCAGATGAAACAGATTTGAGATGATTCTCTAAGTATGATATGCTTACATATGAAGGAATGTAAACACACCCAACACAGTAGGTCAAATCACCGCACTTAACCGATACCCACCTTTCTTCAAGCGTTGGATTGGTAACTGGAAGTCGGTGCGACTTCAAACGACGGTCCACCGCCAGGAGAACTCCACCTCCAGAACTTTTAGCACTGTTATCACTGTTTCTGTCAGTCCTGTACACAACATATCTTTGATCGAAGAATTCAGCATCTTGGATGGTTGGATCCAACCAGGTTTCAGTAAGTGCAATAATGGAGTATGATTCAGTTAAAACAGAGAGAAAGAAGTCCTTTAGTTTTGTTTTAAGACCTCTAACGTTTTGATATATAATGGAAATAAAATGTAATTCGGTATCCTTTCCATGTCTAGTTGTCGAAAATTTGCTGCATTGGGAGGTCTAATAGAACGACGTGGACGGAACTCTTTGACTGCTGTGCCAGCAGGCCACAGGTTAGGATCCAGCAAACCTTTCAAAAGTGACTCCTTTACACCGACCTTGAATGAACTGACATCCTCATTTCTATCCAACAAAACGCATTAGACATCCTGGATACATAACTGATTTTTAATGTACTCAGTGATTTGCTGTTCGGTAGTATTCGGGTCGCACCTGCCGATATAGAGCCATTGACGACGTTCACCCGCTGCAAACACTTTATCATTAGTGCTGGTGCCAATAATGATTGGTTGTTTGCTAAGTCGGTCTGGTTTAGCCTGAAGATTGGAATTTGAACCATGCTTACCCTGGTTACTAGGACGGGCCGGTTTTAAAGCTGCTGCAGGTTTAGAGATTAACTTTCTGCTAGTTTCAGGTTGAGCAAGATTTATATATTTGTCAAGAGTGTCCTGGATTGAGGCCTGCAGTAATGCATGTGAAACATTTTGCACAGACACTGGCTCCTTGGTTTTAGGATCAGATTCAAGAGGTTGTTGGAGCTTGATTTCAAAACTTGATAACTTAGATTCAAGCTGCATGTTCTTAATCTCTGGCTCATAGATCCTTTTTTCATGGGCATTAGAATCAAGATTTGCATTGACCTGCGTTGGAATACCGAAAGCCTCAAGCTTGGAAGTGAGCGAGTTGGAAATGCTTTCACAAAAAGTCTCACATACGTTTTTTAGTTGAGATTTCGCATCATTTAACCAATCAGTAGATAAGACTTGTGGTTTCGTAACATTGGGTAGACAGGACTCACAGGCAAATGGCATAATTCTAGACTTCTTTTGTGTAACCTGCGCTTCAGATACTGTGAATTTGGAGCAGGACAAGCAATGAGCATTATTACAAAAAACACAAATGATTTTGAATTTAATTTATTTTTCTGAGAGGACAGCATTACATTTGGAACATGACATCATTAAAAGTCTAAAACTTTTAAATTCGTTATAAAGACCAATAAGTTCCAGCACTCTAAACTCGTTGGCTAAAAAATGCGTGATACTGATAAGCTCGTAAATATAAATATTTCGTTTTTTGTAGCCTGGAATTCCAAACTGTTATTGTTCGGATTTTGGTATTTCTATTGTTCTACAAAGAAATTGCGGTAAACAAGTACAAATTGTAATGTGACCAAAAAGAATAACACCAATGTGTAAACATTCACAAGATGCACTGCTAGTGAAAAAATCAGGAAAATTAACACAGGTTTACTACTGATCAACAGAGAAATTCGCGGAGCAGATATTCGCCGTGCGACCGTGACTCGACTCACAAGGTAGCGGGAAGATCAAGTTTGCTTTGTGAATCATTTGATTTTCAAGATATTAGTGTTAGTGCCTCTAAATTCTGTTAAGTGTAAAAAGTTTATTGTATTATAGTTTTTAATTTCTGATGTAAATTGTAGTTTTTGGTGGAATTTATGGAAATTATTTAAAACTTCTGTTATTTTTTCTTCTGATATGGCTAGAATACAATCATCTATGTACTATTTGAAATAGGGGTCATCATTTTCTTGAAAACTTCTTGATCTTGTCTTGATTTCAAGACAAGATCAAGACAAGAAATGATCCTTGTTTTTCAAGACAAGACAAGAAATTACTTCTCAAGATCAAAATTTCTTGGAAATAAATCAAGAAAATCTTGAAATTTCTTGAAAACCTAGAATTATTAAACAAACTAATTTGTTTGCTAGTTTATTGGAAAAAACAAAGTACTGCAACATTTTTTAACAGATGAATAAAAAAAATATATTAAGCCAACGTTTTTTATAATAGCAAGCACTTTGCCAGATGTCCAAAGTTGACATATATAATATGGGCCAAGTTAAATTGGAACCTATCTTAATGCTTAATACACGCCACTTTAAAAGTCTTGGACCCCCAACTACTTTTCTCATAAGAGGCAATGTAAACATGTCCACCTGAAAACACGCATATCTAGTTTATTAAATAAGCAAACAAAGTGATTCAAAAAATAAAATACCAAAAAAGAAACTTCAAAAGGATTACAAAATTAATGTATATACTGCTGTAACCAGTGGATTATATAGGTACAGAGTGTTAAAAATTTTCAGAGAAATCCTAAATTTTGAATTCACTCGGTGTAAAAAAAATCATCAATTTTGACTTAAATTTTTGGTATTACTTTATAGACAATTCATTGGCAAAGTTATCCACCCTAAGACCTTAGTCAACCTTTAGTTTCTGTTTCATACGGGGAGAGGCAAAAATTAATGTTTATCTAAAAATTCTTTAAAACTCAACACTCTGCATATAGTCCACTGGTTCCGACAGTAGATTCACTTTGTAATACATTTCTAGCTTCATCTTATATTAGCATTTTCTTTTTTTTGAATCACTTTGTTTGACTATTTATTAAAGTAGATATTAATGTTTTCAGGCAGACATGCTTGCATCGTGTCTTATGAGAAAAGTAGTTGGGGGTCCAATACTTTTGACGCTGTGTGTAGTTTTTTATTTTCAAAGGGTTTTTTTATAATTTTTGGATATGTTATGGCTTAAGAGTATTGGGATCAAAAAGTACATTACAAAGCGGGTCTACTTCAATGGCGCACAGAAAAGGGGGTATTTTTTAAACCAATGTTTCAAGGTTGTTGCAAAAATCGACAAAATGAAATGAAAATATGCAAAAAAGATTGGAAATGTTTCGGAATATTGGCCATTAAAAAACAGGCATATACAATCAAAATTAAAATTAATGTTTTAATTTTGGTAATGTCTTGTGGGCCAAATTAAATTGGATCATTTTTTAATGCTTAATGACTTTTTATTTCCAGATTTTTTTTTTATCATTTTTAGATATGTTAAGGCTTAAGATATTAGAATCAAAACGAACTTTGCAAAGCGGGTTCGCTTCAGTGGCGTAAATTTCGCTACGTAAACAACGCATATGAAGCAACGAACTGTAAAATAATACTACCCTAGCCCTCTTCGGATTCTACGCATAAAGCATAAATATCACGTCTTCCAATCTTACCGCTACTTTTAAACGGGGGTTCCCCTTTTGTCAAGATATCAAGAAATTTCAAGATTTCTTGAGTCAACACAAGACACCAACTCTCAAGGAATGGTCAAGACAAGATTTTTTTTATTTCTTGAAAATATTTCAAGACAAGACAAGAAATTGCTTGCCAAGACAAGATTTCTTGTCTTGACGATCCCTAATTTAAAAATAAAACCTGGTAGTCAATTTCTTGTAGGACTTTTTCTTCTAAGTATTACATTACTATTTTAGCTACACTTGAAGAGCTTGGAGAGCCCTTATAGCGCATTGATCAAGCTGTTCATAGGGAATAATTGTTAAGCAGGGTGAGATTTATTCCTTCAATAAATTAATCGCATGTTAATGGTTTGTTATTTCATTTTTAATTAATGACATTGTCAAGTAACTCGTTGGAAATAATAGTATAAAGTGATATAACATCTAACTATACGAGTTTGTAGATATTTGACATTTTTACTTGATTAATAACCTTTTTAAGTTCAAACAAATCCTTTATATAGTAATTGTTTTGGCCGGTAATTTTTAATAAATATGTAGACAGCTAGCTTCATAGTTTATAAATGTAAGAGTTGATGGAAGAAAATATGAGTTTTAATTGTGTAAATGTTTGTTGAAATAATCATATGTTTAGATTCATTTTCAGATGTGTTTATTCGTTTTAATAATTTTTCTATAAAGGGTTATTTTTATTTGGAAACTGTTGGTTAGATTGCCCTTTAACATTTGTATGCTTTCTGGTCGCTAAGGATCATATTTACCAGTAAATCTTATGAGGAAAAGTTCTTCCAAATTAAAAAAGTAATCTAAATATGAAATTTGAGTTAAGTACATGAACTTTTAATTTTTCTTTTTTTTTTCTTGATTAAATACCAATAATTTTACTTCGCTCTGATATGAAATTAATTATTATTGAGTCAGTCATTCCAATTGCATTTTGTAATAATTATTGTGGACAATTATTTTGGACCAAAATTGGTTAAATGTGTGCAACACACTGATACCTAAACTGGCTTTTATCTCTGTAAAAACTGAAACATTATGCAACTATGTAACTAATGTCTATTTTAAATAAATCTTGAAGTTGCTTGGCAAGTATACTAATAACAAAAGAACAAAGCATTCACCGATGGCGTGAAGTTTGGGAAAAAAAATCGAGAAAAAAAGGGAATTTAAAAATTGATGTACTTAACTCAAATTTCATATTTAAATTACTTTTTTAATTTGGAAGAGCTTTTCCTTATAGGATTTTGCTGAATCTTTATAATTTGAGGTACTTTACTCTTGACGCGATTTCGGAAAAATGACATTTGCGTCCGCACTAAGAGCAGTACGTAAAATTTGAAATACTCTTTTACTATTTTAGGGCAAGCACCAACTTTT
>MU188641.1:22142-60328 GCA_016904865.1 Pissodes strobi
AACAAAGAAATTTCTTGGGGTATCGGTCCTGATGTGGGCTTAATGAGAAAAAAATGCTTTTTAGCTACGCCAAGCTTTCGATAATTTTTATTATCTTCTTCGGGGTGCTATGCAATTTCTTGAAAACCATCTCTTACGCAAAACAGACATAAAATTCCTAATTACTACATCGTAAGTATATTGTTCGTGATTAAACCACGTAAAATGGCGGATTCAATTATCAGGATCAAAGCAATCTTATAGTCGGCCGTATCGTTCGACGGAAAGTGAACCTATTTGAATAGGTAGAGTTTTTCTCATTTTTGGATGTATTACGATCTAAGGTATTATGGCCTAAGATATTAGAATCAAAAAGTACTTTGCAAAGCGGTTCTACTTCCGTGTGTATGTTTTATCTGCACCGCAAAATAAAAATAAAATAGCTCCGCCACAGGAATTTGGAAGAAGTGGCTTGTAGAAGATTTTTATTTTTTAACGAGCTTGAAAAATATCGTATAAAGTGGCCAAATTCGAAATTCGCCCTGTAACTAGTGAACCGAATGAAATAGTCATGGGCCATTGCCATGATCTATTTTCGTCACTTGTTATTTTCTCAAAAAAAGAGATCTGGAATGACGGGTTGTAACTCTTACGGTTCCTAAAATACCCAATATAAAATACCATTGCATTTGGGCCACCCTGTACTCATAAAGATGTTGCATTTTAAAAGTTTTTTGCAATTAAGAAAGCTATTGTATTTAATATTTTTTGTACTAAATTAAATATATATTTCTAGAAAATATAGCGTTGTATTTGGTCCAAGGCGTCTCTTTTATTGTTTTTCTTCTAAACACGCAAGACATCAGGACCGGAAAATGTCGCGTTAGTCCTGAATTTTCAGCGTTTTTCACTTCATGCTACACAATATTCCTAAATTGTTTAAAGCACGTTAACATTTTGCAACTTTGTATTTTTTTTTGTTACTTGATTTGTCTGTGTTGATTTCAAAAAGCCGCAACATTTTTTGCTTTTAAGTCCTTGACCTCCAGTTGATGAATTCTGATAATGTTCTTGTGACCTTCTCCTCTTTTTCTCTTTGTTGCCACTCCTTTTATCTTTGTTGTTTTGACTGTTTTCGTCTGTAGTATTATCACCATCACTACTGTCAAAGTCACTTAACCTTCTAGGTCCAGGTGTCTGAGGTGGTAGTTATTCTGAACCAGATTTAATTCCGAGTGGCTCAGATTTGTTAAACAATTGACTTCCTGACCCTCGATTCTATGCATAAAGCCTAAACATCACATCATCACTCTCATCGCTACTTCTAAACAGGGGTTCCCTTTTTGTCTAGATATCAAGTAACGACTTTTAAACGAGGGTTTCCCCATTGTCAAGATATTTAAGACAAGACATCACCTCTCAAAGAATGGTCAAGACAAGATTGTTTTTAATTTCATGGAAATATTTTAAGACAAGACAAGAAATTACTTGCCAAGACAAGAATTCGTGTCTTGCCGATCCCTACTTACAGTTATACTGTCATAGTTTTAAATTTGAGTTTTAAACGAGAATGTCGCGATTCGGGAACGCTTCTGCGAGAGAAATTGAGAGAAATATAGAAGAACTTACACCAAAAAATATAAAAAAAATCAAAAAGTCTATATGGAAACAATTTGAAGAGTTCTGCTTCCAGAGAGGTTACGTATTG
Source organism: Pissodes strobi (assembly GCA_016904865.1). Classification (NCBI taxonomy): domain Eukaryota; kingdom Metazoa; phylum Arthropoda; class Insecta; order Coleoptera; family Curculionidae; genus Pissodes; species Pissodes strobi. Next base: position 23,830 of record MU188641.1, read on the forward strand.
GAAGAAAAAACATCCATAGAAAATCTGGCTGGAAATTTGAAAGATTGGGCAAGTAATATGCGCAAAAAGATGGATCATAGTACAAAGAAAGTGTTATAAAGACTATGTGAAATGTGGTTGCAAAACTAGTTCAAGAAAAATCAGTGTAATAAATTTACACTTACATATATCAACTTAAACAATTTTAATTTAAATAAGTTCAAACATAAACGTTAATCTCATCCTACGCCATGCATTATTTATTTATTTGAACCAGTTAAATCTGACATTGACCATAAAACTTCTCAAGTGTGTATTTCGCAATCTCGAATTTGCATACCTATCTAATATCTTGTTAAAGAAAAGAACTGCTCAATATTCAACAGGTACAATATTGTGACATTGACCTGATTTTAAAAAATCCTAAAATGTATTTAATTTGTTCCACCATTGTCTGAATGGCTAATTGGCATTCGCTCTTAGGGTTTTGATTAATGGCTCGCTTTATTTTACCTCGTATTTTTCCGATATTGCAAAATTTCGGTGTGCAGTGAGTAAATACAATAGGGAAATAACGCCATGAATTTGTACTTTGATTTTAATTTATTCTAACTAAAGAGACAGAGGCCATCAAATAATAGTAATTATGCTTTTATTATGGACGATGGGCAAGGCTAATCACAATGTTAAACAAAACTGCTAATTTATATGACAAAAACTTCTTCGGTGACTATATTATTATCATGGGCATTAACAGTATGCGCTAAATAGAAACCTTGAGAAATAATTTTTGTGTGAAATAATGTTTTTCGTGACATTTAAATTGATTTCCTCGTCTAAAAATATAAATCTCTTAACATTTCGTCCCTTGGGTTTTATTTAGAATTGATAAATAAAGTGAATATTATATAACATATATTAATATTATCTATAGATTCAATTTAGGTAGGCTAAAAAAATGTTTAACATCAGTTCCTTAAGATGTACCTGTTATATACTTATACTATAATTATTTTTCCAGTCTGTTATACAGGGTATTCATCGGCACATTTAGATATGCATTCATTCTATTGAATGCAGTTATTTTTTAAATAAATGGGTTACAAATACTTTTTTTAAATATTTATTTATCAAACATTTTATTACATTTTCACCTAAAATAACATCCCCGAATCACTGCCTCAGCATTGATTTTGGGGATAGTTACTTAATTATAACAACAACGACAATTCAATCCTATGTATTGCTCATCATAACTCAAAACATTTTTTCTCAGATACCAAAATGTGCCCTAATACCCTTAAAGTCCGGTTCCGACGAGGCAACTAGTTGCGGCGACAAACTTGCAGCAATTTTTCGATGCAGCGATTTGTCGCATATGCGTTCACACACAGTTGCAATTTTTCTAGTAAAAAAACAGACTACTGCCAACTGTGCAAACATGACATTTAAAGTTGCTAGAACTAGTAAGATAATTGTCATCTCTGACGCTTTCTTAATTCTTCGGGTAATGGACCGGTTGACAATGTATCCTTCTTTTACGTAAGGAAAATGATAAAGATGGCATCAAGCCGGTGAATTAGGGAAAGGGTCTCATGATTCAGGTCAGGTCATGACAATATTGACATTCTTTGCCTTTGTTCTTTCAAGTTTGAAATTGAAATTTGAATCAGTCTCTGTTTGAATGTTTTTGTGTTTCTGGCACGAAATTATTGTTTATATTTTGCTCAAATTGAGTACTGTGGTACTGTGCTACATTCTACAATTTTAACTTAGCGATAATAAGATAAATAAGCCTAAAATCATGGACGTGGAAGAGTCCGAAGTGGCTATCTTGAGTCTAATAACGTATGTCTCGAAAGTTTTGGCACAAAATTTAGGGGCCTAAAAATAGGTTGTAATAATAATATATCGAGATGGCTTTGGAAACAAAAAATTGTTTATTTCCTTGACATTAGTTCGACATGTCCTTTTTTTAAATCAGTTGCATTAAAATGTCTTATAAATTAGAATTACGAAAAAGTATTTATAATTTGGTTGGACGAATCCCTAAGGCTGAAATAGTTCGCATTTTTCAAAACCAAAATATTTGACGCAGAAGTATTTACCGTACTATAGCCGAATGTGAAGAAGGAATTCCCTGTTTAAACCTTCCAAAAAGTGGAAGACCAAGAAGTTTTACGCGAGAAAGAGCGGACAGGTTGGTAAGAAGAGCAAAAGACAGAGTCGGGGTTTCTACAAGAAAATTAGCGCGTCAATTCCGTTCTTCAAAGAGTACAGTATCGCGGGAATTGGCAAGAAACGGTCAAAAATATCGAAAAAGACGAAAGTGTCCTAAATATACCGTAGATCAATTAGCACGGATACCAAGATGCTGTCGTCAACTTAGGCGGATACATTTTTCAAATGAGAAAGTCATTATTCTGGACGATGAAAAATACTTTACACTTGCCAACTCGGAAATCAAAGGAAACGATGGTTTTTATACGGCTAATATAGAAGAGTGTCCAAACAATGTTAAATATAAGGAAAAAGCAAAATTTGCTGATAAAGTTTTGGTGTGGTGTGCGATTTCGATTAGAGGGATATCCAGACCTTATGTGGGTCGAGTTAGGGGGGAGCTATAGATGCGGAAAGGTATATTAACAAGTGCCTCAATAAATTAGTTGATTTTGTACACCAACATCACGATGGGGATGATATTATCTTTTGGCCCGACTTAGCAAGCTGCCATTATGCAAGAGCAACTCAAAATTACCTTCATCAAAATAACATTCCTTTCGTACCAAGACAAAATAACCCCCCTAATTTACCCCAGGCCCGCCCAATTGAAGATTTTTGGGCATTGTTATCCCGCAAAGTGTATGATGGAGGGTGGCAAGCCGAAAATGAGGAACAACTACGGCGTAGAATTTTTGGAAAGATAGGCGAAATAGATGTTCAAGTTGTCCAGAGCCTAATGCGTGATGTTCGCAGAAAATTGCGCCTAATTGAGCAGCACGGGCCCTTTCATTTAATTTAAGTTAATAATTTTGTTAGTTACTAAGCCGTTAATTATAGCAAATAATAAAAGTTTAAATAAAGTTATGTATTACAAAAATATTTGGTTAAATATTTTGTGCCAAAACTTTCGGGACATACGTTAATAGGCGCAGCAGCACTTTTATTATTACCAAAGGTACCCAGACGATGGTGGGTGAGGCCTTGGATAATGAAAAGAGACCAAAGAGGCACATTTCGTTTGGTAAATGAAGAATTTGAGTCAGCAGGAGACACAGAAAGTTTTATAAACTTTCTGAAAATGAACCGCTCTACATTTAATAAGCTTTTAAATATGGTTGAAGGGGATATATCGAAAGAGTCAACGCTGATGAGGTTAGCCATATCAGCAAAAGACATGCTGATTATTGCACTAAGATTTCTAGCCACAGGTGTATCGTTCCAAAGCATGCAATACACGTTTCGCATTGGGAAATCAACCATAGCTTCAATAGTACCCGAGGTCTGTGAAGGTATTTTTAAAAGGCTTAAAACTGAATATCTAAAGGTAAAATATGTTTGGTATATACTTATATACAATTCAGGCAAATTGCTTGGATAATAAAAGGAAATTCAGAAAAGAAATAAAACTCCATATAAGTTTTCAGTCTAATAACACATATTTTCCATGATTAAGATCATATTTACAATGTTCTCATATGACAGAAATATGGAAATTAGAACACAAATGTGTCTTTTACCTGCAGTTCTGCAGAAAAAATATTGACAGTTGCAATTCCAATTTCTTTTCTTATTGACTAGAGTATTATGTTTTTTTAATTTGAGTATCCTTTTTTAGGCACCAAATACAGCTGCTAACGGATTAAATATAGCAAGCGAATTTAGTGAAAAATGGAATTTTCCGCATACACTGGGGGCAATGGATGGCAAACATATTGTGTCCAGAGCACCGTTTAATGAAGGCTCGGCTTACTACAACTATAAACAACAGCACAGTATTGTTCAATTGGCTGTAGTTGATGCAAATTATAAATTCACATATATTGACTGTGGCACAAATGGTAGGGTATCATATGGCGGTGTTTTTCAAGAAAGCAGTCTGGCATCTGCAATGGAAGAAAATATGTTGAATTTTCCAGAGGAACGTCCACTGCCTGGACGTGTAAAATCCGTTCCATTTGTTATTGTTGCCGACGCAACTTTTCCTCTGAAGAGGAAAATCCTAAAACCATTTCCCTTCAGAAATATGTCTTGGCCTCAAAGAATTTTCAATTACAGATTAAACAGGGCAAGAAGGGTTGTGGAAAATGCATTTGGTATTCTCAGTAATAGGTGGAGGGTGTTGCTTTCAGCAATAAATTTAAGTCCCCAGAAAGTTCAATTAATTACCCAAACATGTTGTGCTTTGCTTAATTTTTTGCTTACCGAATGCCCTTTCCCTCAAACTGAAGATGATAGCAACACAGGCTTTAAATTTCGTTATGGCCTCTCTCAACAAGGTGGAAATAGGCCACGACAAGAGGCTGTAGATGTGAGGAACGAATTTATGACATATGTAAATAATGAGGGGGCTGTTCCCTGACAAAACAATCTAGCATAGTTTTTGTAACATTTAGATAACTGTACATATTTCGAATAAATATATTATGTAACATAAGAAATGTGTTTTGATACTTTATTTTACTGTATTCCTTCAAAAATTGTGTTCTTAGACCATGAATTTTTTTTATTAATTTCGCCCACTGGCACATCATATCCATTCTCAAAAAGGACTTCTTTAATGACCTGCAAAGAGTCCAATCGTTTATTCTTCAATTTATAATTTGGGTCATTTGTTTGGTATAAGCTTGGTTGGGTCTCATAAGCAGTAATTAAAATACTCGTGGCACTCCGATCCCAGACAAAATTGGTTTGAGGATTTTGGCTCATTTTTCTCGTAAATGTTGGCGCAAAATGAAAACACTACTTAATATTTTCTGGAAAATAGAGAATAACGGGATAAAATTGCAAATGCTGATCTGATGCCGATGTGACTATACTTAATCAAGGACAAAGGACAAAGAAAGAAGAACCTTTGAATCTTAAATAATGTGACAGCGAAATATTTGACATTGACAATTCAAAAAGTGTAGCCAATACAAAAATGTAAGTTGCCGAAAGAAAATCCCTAAAAAAGTTACTAAGTCGCCGCGATTAATTGCATGAAAATAGAACATGTTCTATTAGGTGCAACCAAATTGCAGCGACAAATTGCAAAGTGTGAACGCTTGAATTGGTGCAATTTTGATTGCTGCAATCGAATCGCCGCGACAAAGTTGCATCATGAGAACCGGGCTTAACAAATCTAAAGTTTATATTTATATTTTTAACATTCAATGGTAGATTGTTACCATTTGCCGCCATAGAAATTGGACTGTTCAAGCCCACATTAGTTCTAACATTATTCATATAAATGATATTACTGATTCTTGTACAGGGTGTCCAAATTCGAGCCTCATCATTGGGATCTCGGAAACAAGAAGAGATATGAGGTCGGTTAAATGGAGGCAAAGTTGTGAAATTTGATGCTGATCAAAATGCCATCTTAAAATTTTAAAAATTCCGAATACTAGTAAATTTTTGGAAAAACCGGATATTCGCGATTTCATTTTAATTTTTTTATGACTCTATTTGAATAGATGTAACAAAATAAATTTCACCTTCTCATTGCAAGATGGTGTTATCAGATTTTCAAACCGACATTTCGTCTTTAAGCTGCCACCATCAACTTTGTTTTTTTAAATATTCGAAAAATTCATATTAATGGTATTTTCTATAAGACTCATGTGTTAGAGAGAGATAGAAAACATATCTTTGGTAGGATTTTACCAGGAAATCATTAAAATGATTTTTTCGAAAAAGCGCGAGACATCATTCGTTACTAAAAGTCGCGTCGGATTGAAAATCTGACAACGCCATTTATTTATTTTATTTATTTAAAGTACTTTATTGTCCAAAAAATATTACACGCAACATTTCTTATTGACAAAGCTTTATAAGATGTATACAGAATATAAAACAAACAAAACAAAACAAAATCAAAAGGAAAAAAAACATAACAGGAAAACATACGTGTGGCGACTTAAAAGATAATAAATGGCAAATATTACCTCTGCAATATTCATTATCACAGTTCCTACATCAGCACAGTCAACATTGTAGTGGCTTATTGCAGCCATTTATCACAATAAAACTTAGATAACTCATAATTGGAACACACACGTCATGGGTTAATAATAGAATATAATGAGCCTCTTAGTTCTGCTCGAAAAACTCGTCAATAGAATAGAAAGCTCTCTGCAAAAAAGAGCATTTTAAACTTTTGCGGAAGGCTTTTAAGTCTTGAATATTTCGAATCCGCATATCAATATGATCGTATATCTTGATGCCACTGTAAATCAAGGAATTTCTCACAAGGCTGGAATGTGGAATGGGCAAGGGAATATTGTTAATTTGACGTGTACCATATACCGGCTGAGGATTGGGAAATTGATACTTATTTTTATGAATTAGGCAAGCCATTTCCAGAATAAATAAAGATGGGAGGGTCAGAATAGAGTGCTTGATAAAAAGGGGTTCTTGGATGCGCATTACATAGATTTCTAACAGTTCTCTTCTGCAGAACGAAGACAGATTGGAAAAGATTTCGATAGCAAGCTCCCCAAAAGGGCAAGGCATATCTGAGATGTGACTCAATAAGGGCATAATACACGTTACGCGCAACTTCTCCACCAAGCTCCTGACAGGTAGCCCGAACAGAGATACAACCAGATGCCAATCTTTTGTTCAACTTAACGATATGAGTATAGAATTTTAGGTTTTCGTCAATACACAAACCCAGAAACTTAGAAGAGTTCACAGCTTGGATGGTGTTGTCACCAAATATAAGGCGATCAATATGACAGTTGAAGCCGATGAGGTTAGTTTTAGACATGTTCAAGCAAAGGCGATTGGCGTCACATCACTGCTTAATCCTTCTGAGATCCAACCCAATATCCCGTAGCAGCCGCCCCGGATCCTTGTCGCGCATCTGCAAACAGCGTAAAGCGCCCAGCAATTTCAAGCATAGTCAAATCATTCGCATATATTTAAAAAAAGGATTGGCCCCAATACAGAACCCTGGGGCACGCCGCATGAATTACGCTGTCTGCTAGACGACACATCATCTCCCCGCCACACAGGTAGCTCTCGAACCACCGAAGTGCCCCGCCTCGAATCCCGTAAGCAAAAAGTTTCCGCAGCAGCACCTCGTGACTCACACAGTCAAAGGCTTTTGACAAGTCACAAAACACTGCAGCAGTCGCCATTCGCCCATTTATACCCTGGAAAACCCCTGACATAAATTCGAACATTGCATCAGACGTGCTCCTATTAGATCGAAATCCATACTGATTTTCAGTAAGAATATCATTATTATTAACTTTCGAACTGTTTTTGTTTTCCTATTATGGGGTATCAAATCGCGAAAAAGTGCATGTTACATTTGGCACATCACGTTATATGCGTGAGAGATCGTGTTAATGCGGACTAAATCGGTTCAAATGACAAAAATATATTAAACCTAACTGAAACTAACCGAAAGTTGATTGAACGACTAACCCAAACTAACCAAAAGTACCCAAATGCACCGAAAAGGGTTAAATTGTATCGGAACAGATTCAAAAAAAAAGGTTAAAACTAATTCATACCGAACATTGGCGACTAACCATATCTAACCGAAAACATTAGGATTGGTTATAACGTATCGGATCCGGTTCGAATTAGTAAAATAATTTGGAACAAACTGAAAGTAACCGAGAGTTGATTAATCCACTAACCAAAAGTAATCAAAAGCACCAAAAAGGGCTAAAATGAATCGAAACATATTAAAAATATTAAAACTAACCAAAACGAACCGAATTTTGGCGACTAACCAAAACTAACCAAAAACATTAAATTTAATTATTATGTATCGGAGCTGATTCAAATGACTAAAATAATTTAAAACTAACTGATATTAACCGGAAGTTGATTGAACGACTAACCAAAACTAACCGAAAACACCAAAAAGGGCTAAAGCATATCGGAACAGATTAAAGTATGTTAAAACTAACCCAAATTAACTGAATTTTGGCGAATAACTAAAATTAACCAAAAACATTAGAATTGGTTATAACGTACCGGAACCGGTTCAAATGACTAAAATAAATTAAAACTAGCTGAAATTAACCGAAAGTTGATTGATTAATAACCTAATCCATTAAAATTGATTATAACGTATCGTAACCGGTCCAATTGACTAAAATAAGTTGATACCAAGTGAAATGAATCGAAAGTTGATTAGGCGACTAACCAAATCTATCAAAATTGATTATAACGTATCGGAACCAACTCAAATGACTAAAATAATTTGAGACTAAGTGAAACTAACCGAAAGTTAATTGAAGACTAACCAAAACTAACCAAATCTAATAAAATTGATTTTAACGTATCGGAACCGACTCATATGGCTAAAATATCTTGAGACTAAGTGAAACTTACCGAAAGTTGATTCGATGTCTAACCAAAAATAACCTAATCCATTAAAATTGATTTTAACGTATCGTAACCGGTTCAAATGACTAAAATAATTTATTTGATACTAAGTGAAATGAACCGAAAGTTGATTAAACGACTAACCAAAACTAACCAAATCTATTAAAATTGATTATAACGTATCGGAACCGACTCAAATAACTGAAATAATTTGAAACTAAGTGAAACTAACCGAAAGGTAATTGAACGACCAACTAAAACTAACCAAATCTAATAAAATTGATTTTAACGTATCGAAACCGACTCAAATGACTAAAATAAGTTGAGACTAAGTGAAACTAACCGAAAGTTGATTCGACGTCTAACCAAAAATAACCGAATCCATTAAAATTGATTTTAACCTATCGTAACCGGTCTAAATGACTTTTAAAAAAAGTTGATACTAAGTGAAATGAACCGAAAGTTGATTAGACGACTAACCAAAACTAACCATATCTATTAAAATTGATTAAAGCGTATCGGAACCGACTCAAATGACTAAAATAATTTGAGACTAAGTGAAACTAACCGAAAGTTAATTGAACGACTAACCAAATCTGTTAAAATTGTTTATAACGTATCGGAACCGGTTCAAATGACAAAAATAAATTAAGACTAAGGGAGACTAACCAAAAGTTGATTGGACGACTAACCAGAACTAACCAAATCTATGACAATTGATTATAACGTATCGGTACCGGCTCAAATAAGTAAAATAAGTTGAGACTAAGTGGAACTAGCCGAAAGTTGATCAGACGACTAAGCCAAACTAACCAAAACTAATTAAATCTATTAAAAATGATTATAACATATCGGAGCCAACTCAAATGACCAAAGTAAGTTGAGACTAAGTGAATCTAACCGAAAGTTGATTGAACGACTAACCCAAACTAACCAAATCCATTAAAATTAATTAAAACGTATTGGAACCGGTTCATATGACTAAAGTAAGTTAAGACTAAGGAAAACTAACAGAAAGTTGATTGGACGACTAACCAAAACTAGCCAAATCTATTACAATTGATTATAACGTAACGGAACCGGCTCAAACAAGCAAGAAAAGTTGAGACTAAGTGAAGCTGACCGAAAATTGATTAGACGACTAACCAAAACTAACCAAATTTATTAAAATTGATTATAAGGTATCGGAAACGGCTCAAATAACTAAAATAAGTTGATACAAAGTGAAACTAACCGCGTTAGATCGAGGATTTAGAGACAAATCGAATGTAGTTTTACAACCACCACTAATGTTAAAAATTGTGAAAACGAACGAAACTTGAAGTAATATACATTTGCGTGGTATATTTTGGTAAACTAAACTTACGTAATCTGCTGAAAGTCATTTTTTTACATTAGATTATGTTAAGGGCGGGTGAGGGTGACTTTTAGTTTCTCATGACAGACTAGTCGTGTTTCATTTCGTTAGATCGAGGAATGTGAGACGAATCGAATGCAAATGGTCTTTTGCTTTTTACGACCACACTTGTAATCTAACCTGATCTCACTCAAACTTCTATCAATCCTTATATTTCCACACAATTATGAGTTTTCTCAGATCTCAAATTTAATAAGCGTGGCTTTCTGCTTCGGCATTTTCAATGTCTCCCCTGGTTGCATCTTTGTGAAGGACTGTGAATTTTTAGGAATGAGAAGAGCCCGATCCTTCACTAGGCACTAAACAGCTTGGAGAGAGTAGACAGCAAAGAAATCGGCCTATAATTTGAGGGAGTCAATTGATCACCGCCCTTGAAAAGAGGTATTACTTTAACCAATTTAAAGCAACATGGAAAGGAACCAGACATAAAAGAGATATTAATAACGTGTGATAGAGCAGCAATGGCCCTATCAGGTAGACTTTCCAGTACCCTGATAGATATTCCATCGCCAGTCGCCGCTTTTTTGTTTTTCATAGAACTTATGGTTTTTTCTGATTTCACCGGCACTAGTTAGTTGGACTAAAAACATTTAATGTATCAGTCACATTCACATTAGACATATATATTAGTGCTTCTGCGACTGGATGAAGGTCTTTAGTTAGATCATTGCCAATCGAATAGTAGTAATCGTTTAGAGAGTTGGAGTCAATATTTATCTGTGAAGATTTGCTTGCTCTATTAGTATTTTCATTGACAATAGTCCATGATTCGCCTTTATTTATTTTTGGAATAAGAAAAACGTTTGGAATAATACAGTTTTTTAGCATTGCGAATGACGACTCTGTAGATTATACTGTACAAGGAGTAATTAGTCCTTATTAATTCTGCATATCTTTCGGAAGTTATTCCTTCAAGAAAAAACGAGCCGAAAATTTTACTGTGCCACATACCGACCCATACATTAAATGATTGTCGTCCCTGAGGTCTTACTTCTTGATTATGCCTTGGGTTTTCTATTGACCCATAATAGTGTTCGTTATGTCTATTAAATAGTTCATGTGTTGAAACACTGCATTCATCTGTCCATATAGTTTTATTTAGGATGTCGTCATTTTCATTAATTCTATTTTGTAACCAATTACAAAATTCTAATCGTCTCTCAGCATCGCCAGGTCTTAGTGTTTGATTAATATGAATTTTGTAAAGTTTATATATTCACGATTGTTTAAAGTTCTCCAAATTCTCATTCGCGGTGATACTACTTCGTCTGAGAAGTAGTATCACCGCGAATGAGATTTGCCTTAAAAAATAATTTAAAATTATTAATTTTATTTCCTACTTTGTAATATTTTTCAAACTTACAGTGTTTAAGATAATTTGTTCCTCTTCTGGATCGATTCGTCTTCCATATTTAACCCTTGGTTTAACAAAACTTCCGTATTGAGCTAAATTATTATCTATATTAGCGAAATAACTATAATGCGGCTGCCGTCTTTCTGGATATTCCAACAAAGAGCGCTCACAAGCCGTTTTTGAATTTCGATTCTAAATATAATAAATCCTTATCATGTCTCGTTTTTCTTCAGAAGAAAAGGGCATGTTGGTTTAATAGACGTTAACGATTAGTGAATAGTGAACTGTCAAAATATTAGATAATGTAACATAAACAAATGAACTAAGATGGCCGACGCGCACGATGCACCGGTCACCTTGATTAGCCTAGGGCCTAGGGTTTGAGGGTTGACACTTTAATTATATTATTTATTAACCACTCTTTATGTTAGTTTTTAAGCTTTCTTTATGCTATACGTTAATGCGTAAAAAAAGGTTTTTGTTTTTAATCCTATTAAAAATCTATTATAGTTCTTATGAAAAATACCATTAAAATGCATTTTGCGAATAAGTGCGATACATCATTGGTTTTGGGACATTAGAAGCTCTTAAAGCCCGTAATAAAAAATCCAGGGCTATATTTAAAAAAACAAAGTTGATTATGGCAGCTCAAAGACGAAACGTCGGTTTGAAAATCTGATAACACCATCTTGTAGAACAGAAAGAGTATGAATGAGAATATGAAATTTATTTTGTTATAAGGTAACTGAGGCAAATGAGGTCCAGATAAAAAAAAACTACTTTATTTGGCAAAAAGTCATCAAAACAAATAACAAAATACAAAAATATTATCTTAATTCAGATTATCTTAAAGGAAACTACACGTACAGATTCACTCTTAATTATATGTGAAACTTGTAATATTCTTGCAAAAAAAGTTGTAAATGGGCTTTATTGTCCAAACATTGGTTTAATAAAGCCCACAAGAAAAATTGGTGTCAGTTATAAAGGCCCACCTAAAACAAGGCTAGAACGAATAAGGTACGTCCATTAAATATAACATAAATCAAATTCTTAAAAGGAAAAAAGCAAAACTTGTTAACCACGTACGCAGATAGTCATCTTTATCATTTTTTTTTGTAAAACCAATACATGTTTCGTGGCACCAAGTGCCACAAGAGAGACGGCACCGCATATCTAATTGTTCTGTTTTGTTACATGCAAAGCAATACCAAGACTCGATATTTGAGAGATTATCCTCTGAGCGTTTTCTCACTAACACCTTTGATAATGTGGATAGTATTGGCTGTTTTTTTATTATTTTGAGTGCTTGCGGTATGGATTTAGAACTTGTTGAAGAGAACAGGTCTTTGGTTACCAGCTGTGCCTTATAATTGAGAGAGTTTCTGTTTGAAGTCTTATTTTCTTTCAATTTGATCAGTTCAGGTGTAGGAAGTAGTTCTTTAAAAGACGTATCTTCACTATCTTCTGTCTGTGTCAATTCCTTAGCCGTGTCAGATGTTTCTTCTTGTGCCTGTGTCGATTCATTAGCCTTGACAGGTGTTTCAGAACTGTTTTCAATTCTATTTGGGGATTTTCTGCTGGATATCTTTCTTTAACGTACTGAGTGGGATATTATCTTCAGAATCGTCTGAATCATTATCGTTGGATTGCACAACATTATAAATATTAGGATGATCGTTATTAATATTAGCGTTGTCCACATAAATTCCCGCAGCATAAGGACGTTCAGTTGCCAGTGAGGAAGCGAAAGCTGATTCAGGAATTGCAGTATGGTCAAGTGGATATAAACCTGTCGCTCGAAAGCCGTTTAGAGTGTTCTCGGACGTCAGGCATCTAGGCAAAACATTAGACAAAATTTTCCCATAGCGAGATTTGTTCAACCGACGAACCGGATTTGCTTCCCAAAACCTGAGAACTTCTTGATCCCACTAATGTTTAAAGGACCTATAAACAGCTTTGTCTAAAAATTGAAGTTCATGGGTGGTGCTCGAAGGCAAGCTTTATGTCCAACTCATCTGCAACCTAGGTTGTGGAAATATCCAGGTGGCTAGCAGCTCCATCAAAAATATAGTGTCGGGACCTTTGTAACGTTGTAGGTGCCTAAGAAAATCAGTAAAAAGTTCATTGGTCATGCTACTCTTTTCGGCCATTTTAACCACGTTATCTGGTGGTAAGTTTTCTTCCCATTCAGACAATTGCTTTCCTTTATATATAACCATAGGTGGGATACTATTTCCCAAAGCATTACAGCACCCAGCAATGGTTACGTTTTCTGCATGCTCAGGTGCAACTAAGTGGACACGTTTGGTACCTTTTTGTCCAATAATCAGCTGTTGATGATGAATAGTTATTCGGCATCCCTTTTCGTCCATGTTATAAAGGTTTTGCGGATTTTGGTACAAATTCATGTCATTAAAAATGCTCGCTAATTTATTAAAGTGATCTAATCCAAACTAACCCACTATAAATCAATTTAATTTTTGGGCGCGACCTGGATTTATCAGTTGCGCCTTTCGTCTAGACAAAACTTTTAAGGTGCATTTTGATCAGCATCAAATTGCGCAACTTTGCCTCCATTTAATCGACCTCATATATCTTCTAGCTTCCGGGATCCCAATGATGAGGCTAGAATTTGGGATATCCTGTACTATGCTCATGAATGTTATTGTGAAATAAAATATTTATATTAGACTTTTCTTTCTTATTTATTATTCTATATATTACCTTACATTGCTCAAATTTCATAAGTCTCCGCAAATTAAAGAACCCCAATTTCTTGTATAGGGATTCTGTATGGGTAAAACGACTATATTGAAATAAAGCTTTTAATATTTTATTTTGCAAAGTTTGCATATATTATTAAAGTCAAAAACACCGCAGGTTCCCCATACAGGTATCTGAAGTGCGAAAGACAGAAGCCATTGTAAATAGACATTTTCATTTTATACTAATATAGTTAGACATTTTGTGAAAACTACTAATACAGGTTACCACTGTACCGTGTATATGTTTTACATGTTCTCCACAGCGCAGAGTTTATTACCTATAATTAAGTCTAGATATTTCATTTTTGTTTTCTATTCGATAAGAGAATCATTTATTTTAATATATGACATTTCAATATTCTTATTTTTTATTTGAAAAATACAACTTTGGCTTTATTTACATTGACTTATAATGTATTGTTATTTAAACCTGTATTAACAATGCCCTCTAAATCTTGGATATTCTTACTAGCATAATGTAAAACAGTCCGCAATGTACAATACTCAGCTCTTAGACCTGCTTCCATTAAGCTTAACACATAGGGTGAAAACAGAAGTGGCCCAAGGACCGATCCCTGGGGCACTCCATACTCAGTAGTTTTCACTTCACTTACGTAGCCACCAAGCTCAACATATTGCTTTCTTGCCTACAGGTATGTTTTTAAAAGGTTAGATATACTTCCCCTAAATCCCCAATTATTATACAATTTGTCCCGTAATATATTTACACTAAATACATTAGTAGGCGGGTCAATTCCAGAAGGGGGCGGGACTTCGAGTCCCTTGATTTCTAATGTAAGAAACCACCGTCCGATTGTCCGTTTGTAGCGGAACCGATTGCCCTTGTAGGTATTTCGGTAAATTGCTTGATAGACCGTAAAGCGTTATTTTTTGTTTATGTGCCACAAGTTCTAGTGGGGAAGCCAAGTGCCTCTCAGATATATATTCTCTATAAGGACGCCCCACCTTATATCCGACGCAGGCGTCGTAACGAATAAGTCTGCCTTTTTTGAAATATGTAGGGGATTCTTCTCTCCAAGTTTGACCACCATATTCATTCCTTGATTGTAACTTCCGACATTTGACAAGACTTCTTAGGATTTGACACCGAAAGACGAGAACTCGTTATCTTCAACTATCTGCTTCTTAGCCTTCCCATGGGAACTGTCATCACAGCGAAGGCGAGCTCCGTCTCCTTACCGTTGTCCAGGACCAGTTTTGTGTTCGTATGCACTCGCTCAGGTCTCGAGTGATTGACACATTTTTCTCGACTGGCAAAGATATGGTTCCCTGTGTCTTAAGAATTCGATCTCTTTCAGTGGCCTTTGAGACGATTTCCTCTCGCTTATTATTCACCCTAGTGTTAGTCTCATTTACCACCTAAGTGTGCTGGGCCAGGATATGAGGGTCTTGGTGTGCAAGGAGGAAGTCCAGATAAGCTAAGATTCGAATCCCAGTATTTTTGAAGTGGATTGTCAGGCAGTTTCTCAGTTTTTCAAACGTTAGTGGGGCATTTCTAATGTCAATAAATACAGCTACTACAATTTTCGTATTGTCCAATCCAACAGATATTTTATTTACTAAATCTACTGTGATGCTCAGTGTCGAACTATTTCTTACAAAATCATATTGAGAATCATCTATATTTTCATTCATTCATTAAAGTTAGACATTCTGTTTTTAATTATTTTCCTAATATCTTTGAAAATACACCAACCACACTAACTGACCTATAATTATTGAAATTTTAGTGCTTTTCAGTTCATCAGGGAAGTTTCCAGCATTATTTACTAAATTTGTTAATATTGGAATTAAAGTATCACTTAAATTTATTAAATCTCATACTGATATTTGATCATGACCTGGGATGGATTTTTTTCAGTTCTGAAATAATTACCCTGATTCCCTGTTCATTGGATGGCTGCACATATATGGTTTTATCCCCGGGATAACTGGTTGTTTGTTTTCAGTTTTCACCCAACATGGAGTCATATTCTAAGGTCGATAGACGCAGCGTTGCCAAATTTAAAGTTTACCAGTTACTGTAGGAAATGACTCAATAAACCAAATAAACTAGTAAAATACGAGACAACAGGCCTATTTATTTGTTTTTCGATGCTGTCACCATTATCACATACTTTTTTCATAACGAATTATAACACCAAATAGCTATTTTCCCCGGTTTTGATCCATAAAAACCCGGTTCTGAAGTTTCTACATGCCAATCTGACAATGCCGCTTCCCTTGGTTCCACCTTGTTTTACGTGCAAAATATTTATAGTATGCGCGTAGTATAGTAGTGCACCAATAGAATGAGAGCATTGAAGGTCGACGACACCAAATACAGTAGATGAAACACAGTAGTACAGTGGCGGGGATCATATTATATTATCAGACATTCAATAAATGTCCTCGTATATTATATACCTAATACAAGTACTACCAGTGTTTAAAATAAATAAAAAGTATATTTTTAAGTAGGTCTGATTGTTTATTAAATTTATACAATAGCATAATAAAACTTACACAATTTACTAGTTTAGCAAATCTAAATGAACCAACAATTTGATTTATCTGCGCTAAATAAACTCACGTTCTAATACTACTAAAAAATACTGTAGATTTAATACTTTTTTTCAGGATAAACCAGTTTAGTTAGCAGGTTTTTGTCAGTGGAAAAGTGGTTATAATAAAATCAAAATATATCTTTAATGAGTGTTTAATAGAAGAAAATAGTTGTTAAGCTACTTTTTGAATATATGTATAGTCATTTATTTGTCATATTTTCACGTTTTTAATAAAATTTGTATGTTTGAGTTCTTTTAAACTCGCAATTCGTGTTTTTAGTTCTCAACAGTCATTTTCAAAGGATTTGCTTAACCTATGCTAAAGGTTTAGTAAAAATTCCAGAAATCTTATAAGTTTTTCAGCATCGGAGACAGAACCCCGCATATCCACGCTAATATTCTACTGTGAGTGATTCAGACGCAATGTCGTTTGCCTCGTTCACAGGGGCAACTACATGATTGAGCGCTGCTAAGGTAGACTATCTTGGCAAAAAGCTACTAGAAAGAGAGGACTCATGTGAATCCTGCTCTAAGTACTGGACTTCAGACACGTCCATTAAAGCCCTAAATGTCGCTATTGACCATCTCAAAGCAGCACTTAAGGCGCTTAGACCATCGACATCGAGGAAGCCGCCATCAAAACAAATCAAACCAAGAATAGATACGAAGAAACGTAAAACGTAAATCCTCCCTGCCCACTTAACCCCCTGAACACCAAATTAAACGCAACAAGGCTGCTGCAACGGCCAAGACCCTACACGACCTTCAAACGCCCTCTAAGCAGGAATCACGCAACAGAGTGAGCGTCGCCCCCTCAGAAAAAACGCCAAAAAAATGGAAGAGACCAACATTGAAACTACCTCGTATATCGATCCGGAATTATGTTCGGAACGAATATACGATAAATATGGAATCCTGGATTTTGGTATGACAACCTAAGAGTCTAGCTTCGACCAGGCTGAAAACCAGAAACTAGCGGATTCAAGGTGTCGTATACTACGATCACGTTTGGAAAAAATGTAAAGAAAAGACAACTTGATTTTGGAAATGAGATCACGACCAGTAATAGATTTGAAACACTATCCAGCATGGCAGGTGACGACAGCGCCAGTGTACCGTCGTCATCAGTTAAAAACGGGAACAGAAGAACCACCCGCAGCAGTGAAATTAGAAGCGAGAATAACCAAGTTTACTGTTAAATATGCCAAAAACTCCACTATAATTTACTGCGAGAATCTCTCTGACTGGACTATATTAAAGGCTAACCTAGATCGTGACGGCACAAGGTACCATTTGTACGCCGAAAATCTGCAGAAGACTAAAGCGTACGTACTTAGAGGCATGGATGGTGAAATATCAATCGCCGATATCCGCAGCGAACTAATAGATATGTCTTTAACTTAAATGTTAAAGACATATATTTAATGAAAAATACTAGAGTCCCCCTTTACTTAACCATATTTGACTCTACCGTCTCAATCAAACATTTACAGAAAACGATGAGGACCCTCCTCAACGTCCGGGAGTACAGGAGAGGGTACAAACCGATCATGCAGTGCAAAAAATGCCAAAGTTTAGGGCATCCCGCTACATAATGTAGAAAATATCTGGCCTGTAGCAAATGCGCTGGTAGTCATGAGATTACTCAGTGTACCAGTCAAACTGCAAAATGTGTCAGTTACCAGGGTGCCCACTTAGCAATTGGCGTTCAATGTCCTGTTTACCTGTATAAATTGAACAAGCTGCAACCGCCGAAAGCTTATCCGTCCAAGCAGCAGCCAAGAACCTTCAAACCCGTGGTACCGGTCTCTAAACCAGCGTGGCGTGAGCCTGCACCTGGAGGGCTGTTCAAACATCAAGTACGAGAAGAAGAGAGGGCAGCGGCCCACTATGATCAGGACTTCCCGGAGACGCTAGGCACAGTACGAAGAAACATAAACAATACAAAGATAAGCGACACTCATAGCAGAGATGTAGCTCATGACACCATAAATAACTTTTCAAATCTGACGAAAATTGTAGACAAATTGAACAGTTTAATGAATTTAAATGAACTCTTTTTTGCGTTAGATCAATATACGAAAATGCTAGAGGCTTGTGAAGGTGATAAAGTTAAGCTTATGCAGGCATCCATTCAATTCTTCACTTATGAAATCCAGAAATATAATATCTAAAACTTGAATGATAACTTTCAAAACTGATCTTTTTAATAATTTAAAAATCCTAAGTACCAGGAGAGCAGGAGCAAGCCACATACTCTAGAGACATATGTGATAGCTCCGCCCCTAAGCAAATAGGCCCCTCCCTCGCTCAGGCAAGGGAGGACCCTACTCCTTCACGAAGGGACAATGTATGTTGTTTCTACATTAAGTGTTTCTGTCTGTTTATCCACTAGTCAAACGTGGACAGAGGTTTTTCATAGAGCTTTCCTCTTGATCACCCCCCCCCCCCCTTCTCCCTCAAAACCTACCATAAAAACGAGCAAACTTGTAACAAGCAGCCCTAGGTAAAGCCTTACTAGAAAACATTTGAAAAGTTCGCCCAAATAAATAGAGCTACGAAACATGAGCCCCCGAAAGGTGCCTGTTCTTGTTGCTGAAATACTGATTGAAGTAGAGCTCAAAGCTAGAGTAAATTAGGTTAAGCAAACGTCTAGGGTATAGCGCGGAAATACGATAGGCTAAGACAAGTAGTAATTTGAAATGATTAAAAATGTGGATTGATTGATTGATTGACTTTATTTTCAAATTTTTTTTATTTTTTTGACAATTTTTAATAAGGGAATGTAATTAAATTTTATTTTCATCTCTATAACTCACATTTTGGGCGGAGTAGCCTTGCCCATCTCCTCCACACTGGATCTAAATTCCCTAAACAAAGCACTTTTTCTACATATCGTCAAAAAAGGGGGCCATTCCTGTGTATCGAGTTGGTTTGTGGTGATGGCTGTTTCTAATGTAGTTACTTTTTATTTAGTTAAGCTCTTTCTTTTCTCTTTCTATCCGTTTGAGTTCACTTAGCCTAAGCTAATATTATCTCTTAATTTAGTCTTCTTTTTTTCACTTGTTCCTTTCCAAAAACAACTTTCAGGCAATCACTGATGTGGTCAACAGGAATTTCAAATATTCTTTCGCTAATTTGCGCTACATAATACTGATTATATAATTTTGTTAATCTCATCTAGCTTAATGGCAGCCTATCTGTACTTTAGGAATACCTTAGACAATTAGGTAGGGGAAATGTACCTAAAATGGGATACTTGGATAACACGGGGAATATTTGTTTTAACTAGTACTCAGTGCGCCATCTATCCAAATATTGCTGAACGCGAAGCCGCTGCTTGTTTATACAGGTCGCAATTTTCAGGCGCCAGTTTACAAGTGTTAGTCACAAGTAAGGTACGTTCGTTTGTTTATCTTATATTTCTTACAAAAATTGTACTACACGATCGTAAGAATTGCATGCTAAGATGTTTATAAAATACCGTAGTGTTTTTTTTGTATGTAGCTGATTCATATTTAAATAGAATTTATGTAGTTTTACGGCAATATTAGTTTGTAGGGGGTATGTAAAAAATTGTTTATTTCTTTGTAACCATGTTGCTAACACGGGAAAAAGCGTTTTCTAAAATGGGATATCCCGTTTTATCTGCACAGTATTTGCATTAAGAATTTAAATAAGTATATTTTTTTTAGATACTTAAAATGCCACTAAAGCCGAAATATCTGAGAAAGACTAATCGTCAAGCATGGTCGGAGGAACAAATGTCTGCGGTTATAGCACTTATAGAGTCAGGGCAGTGTGGTTATATGAAAGCGGCAAAAGATTGTGGAGTACCCAAATCTACATTAGAAAGGCGAGTAAAAGGGAAAAATAAAATAAAAAAGGGTAGTCTATAAGGTCTAGGAAGCAGGTTGATCACATTTCCACCGGAATTGGAACAAGAGCTTGTAACATATGTGAAAAATATGGAATCGATGTTGTTTGAACTTACCGCAACGTCAGTTAGACAACTAGCATTTGAGTTGGCCGAAAAAAATAACCTACCTCATTTTTTTAATAAAGATAATAAGGCAGCAGGATGGGCTTGCTTAAGATCTTTTATGCAGAGAAACAATATTTCACTCAGGGTACCCGAGGCTACCTCAGCAGCACGGGCAACTGCTTTTAACAAGAATAATGTTACAAAATTTTTCAATCTCGTAGAAACTGTTCCAGATCAACATCATTTTAAATCCTCACAAATATTTAACGCCGACGAAACCGGTATAACTACCGTCCAAGGGAAATTATAGCTATGAAAGCAGGTCGGGGCTCTTACCTCAGCTGAACGTGGGACCCTATGTACCGCAGTGATTTGCATGAATGCAGCAGGTTATTTCATTCCACCAATGATAGTGTTTCCCCGTGCCCGAATGAAGCAAGAATTCGGAATTGGTGCTCCACCGGAAACATTAATTGCATGTGAGCCTTCAGGATGGATGAATATTTCGCTGTTTGAAAAGTGGTTTGACCATTTTATTAAATATTCTCATGCATCTAAGGATAATCCAACCTTGCTAATATTAGATGGTCACAAGTCATACACCCAGAATCTTGGAGTGATAATCAAAGCTCGAGAAAATGGAGTTACGATTATAATGTATTCCGCCACGCTGCACACATAGAATGCAACCCTTAGATGTGTGCTTCATGGGTCCACCTTCAACGTTCTATAGTCAAGAGCAAAATACCTACCTTAGAAATAATCCAGGCAGAGTTATAACTATTTACAATGTGGCTTAGCTTTTTGGTAAAGCATATCTCAAAGCTGCGACACCTCTTAATGCAATGAGAGCTTTTAAAAAGACACGGATATTTCCTACAGATCGCCATGTTTTTACAGAAAAAATGTTTGCAGCAGCCTTGCCATCTGATTTTCCCCTGCCAGCAGCATCAACACAAATTATTGCAACACCGGAAATAACTGCAAGTAGTGAAGTTACGCCACAAGCCGAAAACAATTCAAACTTACAGAATTCTGAAAGGCCGCAGCAAGAGCGATTTGAAAGAACACCTTCTCCACAACCTTCCACATCACGCGTACAACAGAAATCTCAAAGCACTTCTTCACTACAACTTCCCATGTCAGATATACAACAAATACCTCGAGACACATTTATCAGTCCAGAAGCTTTGAGGCCATACCCAAAAGTCACTTCCAAGAAAAGCGATGTCCAAAGAAAACGAAACACCGGAAAAACAGCCATACTCACCTCCACTCCTTATAAAGAGGAATTATCCGAAAGTGAACTGAAAAAAAGAATCCGGGAAGCTGGACGGATAAAACAAAATCTAAACCAACCAACCAAATCCATTGAAGCAAAATACGCATCCAAAAAAGCGAAAGCAAAAGGAAAGAGCGTAAAGGTTAAATTTATTGACAATGATGAATCCAGTGAACAAGAGTCTGATCCGGAATGTTTTTATTGTGGAAACAGTTACTCTTCAAGCAAAAAGGGGGATGGATGGATCAAATACAACCAGTGACTCAGATGGGTTCATGAAGCATGTGCGGGAGCGGAAGATTATGAAGATTATTTCTTATGTGACAATTGCCAATATTAAGTTTTAAACGTGTTAACTAATTTAACTATATAATCCTCTGGTGTTTATCATATTTTAAAATAAATCCGGTTAAGAATATTTCATGTCTTATTGCCCTTTAGATAGAACTAAAATTCCGCTGCTTAAATACATATCCCGTTTTAGAATTACCCAAAATCCCATTTTATCAACATGTGTGGATAAAATGGAAAACATGCAACATTTAAAAAAAAATATATATTTTTACAAAATTGGTTAGTTCCTGAATCCAGATATTCCTTATTATGATACTAAAATGATAATTCAGCAGATTTATGCATGAGTGAAAATTAAAAAATATTCCCAAATTTTTTTCTTGAGCAGTTGTACCTTAAGTATCCCATTTTAGACACACTTCCTGGAATATATTCTTAAAATAAGTATAAATTGGATTTAAATCAAAAATAACTATTCTTCTTTTATTTTCATGTTCTAAACTTAACACGCCATTTTTTAAAATTTAAAATTACCGCCAATTCTTGGCGTATCACTTCCTGCTTTATCACGCTACTTGTCAAGACTGTCGGCAGCGACACATTTGTCGTTTCACCCAAAAACTTGATTCTACCTCGTTTTTGTTTTTTAAAAATGTTTAAATTAAATTATGTGAACCATTTCTTAAAATGATTATTCATGTGGTCGTTGTCGATTTGTGTCGTTCGTTTGTCTACATGGATATGTCCTTTTCCATTGACAAGTAAGTGAAAGAACTTCCACCATATTCTTTTCTTTCTACTCATTAAAAAATCACAAATAATCACACAAAAAAATCATCATTCTTAATTTACACTCTTAATTAACCCCTTTTAATTTCTAACAAATTTTGTATCTAAACATAAAAATGTCAATTTTATCATTTTCTTTACCTAAAGATTCTGCAGTAGTATCTGACTCTACACTAATGGGTGATTCTTTTACTGACTTTTCAGGTAACAGTGATGATGGCTTAGGCCGAAAGCGCTCTGTAACGCCACTTTTAGAAGTCCTTTTGGGCTAAAACATGCATGGAATACAAAGAGTGTTTCATTTATTATCCTAACTTTATGGCCTTAGGCGCTAATAAAAGCAACAATTTTCAAAAAGATTCCAATTCTATGAAATATTTGGTATTTAAAGTGTGTAGCAAAAGTTCGTAAAAAGTTCTATTGCTGTCTTCTTCCCATATGTCTCAAACATCATAGACAGACTAAATAATTAGGAATCCTTTTGATTCACAGGCTAATGTTTTAATTCACAATAAATACGCCTACTAAACAATTAATTTAAAAAAAATCGAAACTTGATTTCATTGACAAAAATGGTTCAATGATTTTTAATGAATGGTGGGATAATTTCTGCTAACTCTAGTGCTCGTACTCTTACCCCACTAATGTTGTATAAGCTTTGCAAATCCACCTATAAGAGGTATAAATCATTTGTTATGAAACTCTTGTGTAATAACCCGTTGAACCTGACGGCGTGAACTACATTCTGATTGTTTTTCGTGTATCGTAATAACTGCAGTGAATTTGCCTACAAGTTAAACAGTGATTTATTGGAATTATTTCGACTATGGCTTTCAGATGCGGTAAGGAATTTTTAAGCTATTTTTGTGTTATTTAGAACTGAAAATATTTTAAGGCTAATGTATTATTTTTTGAAAAAAAAATGCATTATATTTTTAATGACATATAAATAAGGTGTACATTTTTTTAATTTAAATCCCTAAAAGAGATCTTTTTGGAGAAATAGTAATTTATAAGAAGTCTGAAGCAAAATTGTCATCAAATGCCAAATTATTCAATGAAAGTATGTGTTACAGTGTGGTCAAATAATAACGTTCTAAAGCCTTTGCTTTCGGGTTAAAAGCGTCGGGAAGTATTGAAACTGAAAGTCGTGGTAACCCTATAAATCAGTTTGAGATTTGCTGAGCTGAGCTTTTAGATCTCCTCTTTAGAATCGAAGTATTGAGACTAAACATTGTTGCAACCTTATAAATCAATTTAAAACTCATTAAGAGATGCAAAAAACTGCATGATCTTTATAAAATAGTGAATGAACAAACACTAGTTTAAGATAAAGTGACACTTTTTATTTAGTAGCAAAAGCAGTATTCAAATACTTAATAACATAATTTTAATAATACCCAAGATAACATCAAGAAAACTCAAATTTAAGTCGATATAAAGAATTCAAAAATATCTCGCCAAATAAAATTTATAGTGCAACGAAACTTTGAGAAAAGGAGAATGTCTTTTATGGAACCCTCTATCCTCTATCCTGTATAACATCTTAAATTTCGGCTAGAAAATCCCGAAAAACTCATTTAAATATCTTAATTATTAAGATATTTGTTTACGTGCTTCGGCATTATGCAGTCGAAAGTGTAGGGCAGAGTAAGGGTGTGGCTGCTCGGCTCTATATCAAACTTGTTATACAGGGTGTTATATAAGGCATTTTCATTTTCTCAATTTTTTTTTCACTATAACTTTTATTTATCAGGATATTTTTGTATTTTTTCCAATCACGGTCTTCGAAAAAATGCCAAAAAGAAAATTCTATTGTTTTGTTTTGGATTGGAGGCCGTAAGAAATAAGAAGTCGGTTAGATTGTTAAAATTTTGTAATTTAGTGCTGAATTTAATGATGTTTTAAAAATTCCGATATTTTAATGCTTTTGTAGATATTTTACTAAAATTAGCACGATGGTATGAAAACGTTCCAGATACACACAAAAAAAGGATCTCTCATTTTAAACATATAATACTCAATTAGAATAAATCTTAGCTTTGTATATATGCAAAGATATATATATATATATATATTTAAATTGAGTATTTTAAATAATAGAGTGAATACTGCATAATGCTCTTGTCGATTAATTTATTTTACAGAACAAGAATCAAAATATTAGATTTAATTATTTTATATTATTATAGTTAAGAATCACATGATCGTTGTTTCAAGATATCGAATCATTTGAAACGAAAATAAATTATTTCTCTAAAGAACAAATGCTATTCATGGTTAAAGAAAACATATTCTACAATTAAAATTGTATTTACTTTGCTTGAACAGCTTCAAGATTAAAATAATAAACCTTTTTTTTATATATGTATATAAATCCTCTCTTTAAGTAACTTATTTCTCAAAATGAATTTTAGGGAATGTTTGATATAAAATACGAACGTATTGAAATAATAAACGTTTTTACACGATACAAACAAATATTTTTCTACATTTAAGAATTCATTATTCTCTAAATCAAAATGATTTTATTAATTTAAAAATATAAGTTAATATGAATGAGAAATGCAATATATTAAATTCTTCTTTTTTCTGTTCGGTTTAAGAATATTAAAAATCTCAAAATAAAACAAAAAAATATCTCTAATGAAGTTTATTTCTATACACTGGAAAAATGAGTAAGTATACAAACTAAAAACATTATCTTAGAACAACCAAGGTCTACAGAATGTATTTTTTCCGTTAATTCTAGAACTAAAGTACGTATTATTAATATTTGTGTGCATGGCTTTCGTTTTTTCATGCAGCTTTATAGAAATCTAAAGATATGAGTTTCTCAGTATACTGTGACCAATATCTAGTAGACGGCCATAGTACACTTTAGCAAAACTTACAGGGTGTTACTTTTTTTCGGGTCGTGACCCTGTGTCGTAGTAAAATTTTCCGGGGTAAAGCGATCACGATCCGGAACAAAGTAAATTTTGCTAAAAAAATTTATTTTGGCCATTTTAGCTTACTATCTGCCAAATCTGAGATATACCTCTAGAAATGTACGAGGTGCATGAAAAAACTGTAAAAAATAAAAGGCGTTACGCACACATGTTTATATGAATTTTTAATCCTAAAAAGAGTCAAAAAATATATCCTGCATTTTTAACCATCAATTAAATAACACCCTGCATAGGTTAATTGAGACAAAATTGAAAAAAGAATTACAGGCCACTGACAATGTTTTAAATTGCCACTTTTTCGGAATCTACGTTTAAAAATATGATAGTTTAAAAAAGGAAACTGAATGAGTCAAAAAATTTAACTTAGAGGAAAACTTTTTGCACATTTTTTACATCGTTTGAGACTAACTCTCCGTTTGACCAACAGCACAAGACATCCTTTTTTTATTCATTTCCGGCTTAATTGGAACTTACAATGCTTCAAACGATAAATTAAAAAGAAAGAGAAACTAAGACAGGAATATGCAAAACGTTTTTTGTTAATTTAGCTGTTTAGATCCTACAGCCTGCCAATTTCTATAAAATATCAGGGATATACTCACATTTAAAACAATTTAAACAATCAGTTATATGATCTACCAAGAAAAATTCTTAACACATATTATGCTACATCCTGTATTTTAAAAGTATTTTCAGTTTTCTTTAGGATGAGTTAAATAGCATGTATGTAGAATGAATATTAGAGAATGTTAACAAAAACCAGTAAGCTGGATTTATAGATTGACATAACATAAGCATAGCATAGACATAGCACTGCATAAGCACATTACAAGAAATGGTCCGTTTATAAATATAGGCGTATGTTATGTTGCGCCTGAGCCGTAAATTGCGAACCTTACAGATTTCATAATTTTGTTTAAAATTTTTTAAAGAAGTATATTATAGAGTCTTATGTATATCAATTTATAAATTCGTAACATTCTCAAAAAGAACAAGCATTCAAAAATCCAAAACACCAAACTTTATTGAACATCGCATATGTCATTCTCTCAAAAGGTCAATACAATTAAAATTCTGTGTTTTCATTGGTCGAACATAAGCACATAGCATAAAAAGTTGAATATTGGTCAACTTCTTATGTCAAGCTTATGTTGTGTCTTATGTTATGTCGATCTATAAATTGCCTAATTTAAATATGAATGTTTAACTTCTTATGCTTATGCTATAAATCCAGTATAAATACTTAAGGCCCATTTTCACAATGTGTGGATAGCAAAAATACTAAAACGTCTAAAATAAATGGCCTAAGTAACAATAACAAATAAAAGTTTGTATGCTACGACCAATAACTAATACTTAGCTAAAATAACTCCGAGGTAGGTATTTTTCTATTTCTTGGCAAGTTAAGAACAGCTTTGAACTCTTTGTTCGGGCAAAGATCTATACATACAGTTTGAGCAATATGACATCAAAAAACACACTAGGGCTGTGTGAAGTTTGTATTCTCTATCCTTAATTCTTCGACTTCTTTTAGCTACGTGAATACGACATCACAATTTTGTGGCTTTTGGCGGCCATTTTTGTTCTTCATGGCGTCGAATTTATATATTTGTTTTCTAGTTTTGTGTAATTCGTTTTTTTCCGAATACCAAAATTACGAAATTGTAAGTATTCGGACCATTAGATTTGTCTGACGTAAAAATCAATCAATCCGTCATGACAGACGATCTTTATCGGTCGATGGTCCTGGACAGCACACGCACTTGCACTCACAGCACCCATAGTATCCTTATCGATCAACTAACTAAACTAGGTTATATTGCCGGCCATCTAGAAAACATGTGGGGAGGGGTACAATCAGATTCCCGGATCCTTGAGCCAAAATAAATAAAAAGATATTGATATTTAATTTTAGTAAACATATTTAATTTTTTATTTGATTTGTGCTACGATATATGTTTAGACAGAAACCTAGTAGTTTCAAAATATGCATGAGATATTCTCCTTTTAAGAAACATACGTTCTAATTCCCCGATTATTTTTATTTGAAGAATATTGCCATCTTATACTAAATAATGTGGACCGAGGATTTATTTTAAACGGATAAAATAATATTCTTAAATTAGTTTTTTATTTTTCTTGGTCAAAACTTAATAAAGTTCATTGAAATATTTAGGAATCTTGAATAAAATATGTAGCTTATTTTGAAGGTAAATTTATCTTCATCTTTCATTAAGATTGCTCGAAATTCTAAACAAAAATATGTTTTTAAATCAAGAAAATAATTTGAAAAATTCATATTTTACTTTTAAAAAAATGCATTTATTCATACCAAATATATTTTCCAAAAGGAAGTATCTGTTGACTTAAATTTAGTAAAAAAAGTTGAGAAAATATGTATACATAAATGGAGTATTCTTTTTTTTTGTGTGTATAAGGGTGATATTATCATTGTTCCCATATTTTCCGTTTAAGAACTTATAACAAATTAATTTCATTAATTAAATTATTATATTTCGTATTAATGGTATAATGAAACAAATTGTTTAATTTACACATAAATTAACTGGAACTTGACATATGTTTCGACACACTGTGTCTTCTTCAAAAGTTTGCTTTAAAACCGAACATACAATTGTTCCTTCAGTAATAGCCCTGTATATTTGAGTTTATTAATTTCCATGATTTCTAATGAGTTTAATTTTTTCTTTTTATTTTCCAAATGTAACATTTTGAAATCTTGATTGAAATTATGATTTTCATTAAGTAAGTATTTGGCATAATGAGAATTATTCTTTTTTAAACTATAACTAGATTTATGTTCTACGATTCTCGTTTCAAATGTTCTCCCCGTTTGGCCTATGTAGGTACTTTTTGGTACAAGAACCACATTGTAACTGATAAACCCCTGATTGATTACGTTTATTGGTTTTAGATTTATTATTTTTAATGAGTTTGCAATAGAATTATTAGTACGGAAAGCTATTTTGACATCTCTTTTCATAAGTTTTTTGGCTATTCTGGTAGTTATCTTTCCTGTACAAGTTAATGTTTTGTATGTATGTTTATCATCGGATTTTTTCATTTGTTTTTTCTGTAATATTGTATCTATTAATTCTGTTTTATACCCATTTTATTAAATTAAGTTCTTTCTTAAAATTTTACTCAAATAAAGGTACGTTAACTAATCTGTGTACAAAACTATTCTAAGCTGAGAGCATAGCTGCGACACTTAAGCGCGGCACCTTTGACAAGCGAGGACCAACTTTATTACTATGCAGTGGAGAGAAAATAGATAAATCTAACTTGACGTCAACCCCCCCGGCAATCAATAGTGAAGTGAGCCGTATTCAAATTTTTTGGGACGTTATATGCTAAAATTGTTACTCTCCGCTATTATTTTATTTAAACTTTCATTTCAAAATATATGATTTATAAAATACTGCTTATTTCGAGTAGAGAATAACCAATTTTTTGATCCAAAAAGCTGCATAAAGAGAGCCGGATATTTATTTAAACATTACACCTGAAAGAAATAGTTAAAAATGTCTTTTGAAGTGAAATTAAGAATGGCGAATGTAGATTACTTGTAGTAAGTACAGCATTATTGAAAGAAAAGTCAATTACCTAAAGTAAAATATAATTGTATATATATGTTATGTAGAAAATTACTTATTTTTTAACGTTATAACATACATATAATAAATTGAAATTAAAATAAACTCACATGAATATAACTATAATAGAATATAAGCTCCAAGATAATCTTCAAATATCAACAAGATCTATACACAACAAAAGTTTTTTTATATGAGATTTTATTTTGCACAAGTAGTTTCGGTTTTAGACGAACTTGTGAAGATCTGCAATAATAATTTTGAAAATTTTGATTTATCTAGTTGTTCTCTTCTAAGCTTAAAAAAGATCTTATATAAGTACATAATTTTGTTTTATATAGATTCTTAGCAACTTGCACAATTTTATAAACGTATTATGTACGATTTTGCATATATTTCCGCTTTTTAATTTTATTCGCTAGATAAAAATATTGTCAAGTGAAATGAAAGTAAATTTTTGATCTGTTATAGTTTAAGAACTAGTTTATGCATGAAGTGCACAATTACGCTAAATCGGAGCAACATGTACTGTGCGTTCAATTTATCTTCATAACATTTTGATTCGCTGTAACTTTTTTCTTTTTAAAGATATCAAGTTAAACAAAAAAGCAAAATGTAGGGTTGGTAGCCAAGTTTTTTTAAAAGTTACATATAAAACAAAACACTAACGATTTTTCGACATATCAGCCTACTCTATATTTTTTAAATGGAACACCCTGTATGTTACTCCATTTTTGAAATCTCTAAACACATTTCTTGCATAATATCTAATATCTATCTTTAGGTGTTTACGAAATATTGACATTTGAAAGTCGGGCATTTTGACATTTTGATAGGCTTTAAAATCTAAACCGCACGAGAGCAAAGAAAACGGTTTGCATATTCCTGTCTATCGAATGACAGTAACTTTGAATTTAACCAGCGAATAAAATTAACCGAAACTTTTAAACCTCCGGTTAAATTGAAAGCCACTGTCATTCGATAGCTTATGAAAACCTAAGATAGAGATGTGCAAACAGTTTTCTTTGATCTCGTGCGGTTTAGATTTTAAAACCTGTCAAAATGTCCGACTGTCAACTGTCAATATTTCGTAAACAGCTAAGGATAGGTATAGGCTATTATACACGACATGTGTTTTGATTTCACTAGAGAGTCCAAAAATGTAGTAATATACAGGGTGTTCTATTTAAAAAATAGAGCCTAGAGAGTAGGCTTTTATGCCAGAAAATTATTGGTGTTTTGTTTTATATGTAATTTAGAAAAAAACTTGGCTACCAAGCCTACATTTTGCTTTTTTGTTTACCTTGGTATCTTAAAAACCAAAAAAGGTACAGCGAATCAAAATGATATCAAGGTGCTGATCAAATCTCAAATAATGGATATATCTGGATAACTATCAACTTTTACGAAAAACAACCAGCAAAAACAATGTTTTTGAGACTTACACCTTTATTGTAGAATCCGAACTGTTTATTGTCAAACGAAATGTTTTGCACTTTCTTATCTTCCACATAACCACAACCTGGAAAATAGTCCCCACCAAACCGAAAATTTCGTATATCTAGATAATTACTAAATAACTAAGATAAGAAGATGCAAATCGTTTCGCGCTAAGTTAAACAGATCAAATTCTTTAAATGGAAGGAATGCTATTTGACATGCTACATGAAATTTATCTAGAATTTTTAGAAGAATTCCAAAATCGGAAAATATGTCCCGCTCTTTTGAGACCTTTTATAATTGAAATATAATTCAATAATATTGTCAAACTAAAATCAACATGGCTAAATGATAAAATGGTTGTAAGACTAATAAAAAAATTAGAAACATGTTATTTCTATAAAATGTGTATACATATGAAGGATACAGGGGAAAAAAGATCTAAGCGCCATTTCCATAGGAAACTTTTTTATTATTGACTTCACAGAAAATTTTTCTTGATAAAAATTGGTGTTTGGAAAAAAACTAATTTTAATAATGCTAAATTAAGGATAAGTTATACAGGGTACTCAATATATACAAAAATGATGGTTAAAAAATCAAAAACTTTGGAATATCGGAAAACCTTCTACAGAAAAAATAAAGCTTGTATGAAGATAAAAATAAAAGTCAAATACCATTTTTTCCAAAAGTGCACCCCAAATCCATGTCAATTATTAAAAAACCCCGCTTTTTCTTAATTTTGTCCTTATTTTTTTCAGCAATGATGCACTTTTGGAAAAAATGGTATTTGACTTTTATTTTTATCTTAATAAGAGCTAATTTTTTCTGCAGAAGCTTTTCCTATATTCCACAGTTTTTGTTTTTTTTTAACCACATTTTTTGTATTTTTTAAGTACCCTGTATAACATCCCTAATTTAACATTGTCAAAATTAGTTTTTTTTTCCAAGCACCAACTTTTATCAAAAATAAAATTTTCTGTGAAATCAAGAATAAAAAAGCTTCCTATGGAAATGGCGCTTAGATAGTTTTTCCCCTGTACCCTTTATATATATTTTATGAATGTTTCCATATTATTAATTTTCGATTATTTTTGGGCTCTTTAAATTTTGTAACCTATTCCGATACGTTTTAGTCCGTTTTTATGCTTTTAGTTAGTTTGGGTTAGTTCAATCACCTTTCGTTTAGTTTTAATTTATTTTAGTCATTTGAACCCGGTTCCGATACATTATAACCAATTTTAATATTTTTGGTTAGTTTTGGTTAGCCGCTAAAATTGGGTCGTTCAATCAACCATCGATTATTTTCGGTTCCGATACGCTATTACCTATTTTAGTGTTTAGAATAGTCGCCAAAATTGAATTAATCTGGGTTAGTTTTAACTTACTTAATATTATTTTTAAACTATTCCGATACGTTTTAGCCCGTTTTGGTACTTTTAGTTACTTTTGGTTTGTTTTGGTTAGTCTTTCAATCAAATTTTGGTTACTTTCAATTAGATTCAATTTATTTTAGTTATTGAATTAATTCAAGTTAGTCGTCAAAATTCGGTTAATTTTGGTTAGTTTCAACTTTTTTTAATCTTTTTAATCTGTTACGACACTGTTTAGCCCTTTTGGTACTATTGGTTAGTTTTGGTTAGTCGTTCAATCGACTTTCAGTTAGTTTTAGTTAGTTTTAATTTAGTTTAGTAATTTGAATCGGATCCGATACGTTATAACCAATTTAAATATTTTTAATTAGTTTAGGTTAGTCGTCAAAATTCGGTTAATTTGAGTTAGTTTCAACTTACTTTAATAACTTTAATCTGTTACGATACGTTTTAGCCCTTTTGGTGCTTTTGGTTACTTTTGGATAGTCGTTCAATCGACATTCGGTTAATTTCAGTTAGTTTTAATTTATTTTAATCATTTGAATCGGTTCCGATACGTTATAACCAATTTTAAAGTTATTGATTACTTTCGGTTAGTCGCCAAAATTCGGCTAATTTGGGTTGGTTTTAACTTACTTTAGTATTTTTAATCTGTTCCGATACGTATTAGACCGTTTTGGTGCTTTTACTTACTTTTGGTTGGTCATTCAGTCAACTTTTGGTAACTTTCACTTAGTTCCAATTTATTTTAGTCATTTGAACCGGTTCCGATAAGTTATAATTAATTTAAATGTGTTTGATTAATTTTAGTTAGTCCTCAAAATTCGGGTAGTTTCAACTTACTTTCGTTCAATCAACTTTCGGTTAATTTCAGTTAGTTTTAATTTATGTTAGTCATTGGAACCGGTTCCGATACGTTATAACCAATTTTAATGTCTTTGGTTACTTGCCAATATTCGGTTAATTTGGGTTAGTTTTAATTTACTTTAACATTTTTAATCTGTTCCGATACGTTTTAGTCGGTTTTGGTGCTATTAGTTCCTTTTGGTTTGTCATTCAATCAACTTCCGGTTACTTTCAGTTAGTTCCAATTTCTTTCAGTCATTTGAATCGGTTCCTATACGTTATAAGCAAATTTAATGTTTTTGGTTAGTCACTTAAATTCGCTTCGTTTTGGTTAGTTTTAACTTACTTTAATTTTTGTAACCTGTTACGATAGGTACGTTTTAGTCTGTTTTAGAGCTTATGGTTACTTTTGGCTAGCTTTGGTTAGTCTTTCGATTAACTTTCGGTTAGTTTCAGTTAGTTCCGATTTATTTTAGTCATTTGAACCGATTCCGATACCTTATGATCATATTTAAGTTTAAATAAACAAATTAACTAGCTGCACAACTTTGCCATCCTTTTCGCATTTTAACACATAAATATTAAATCATTTATATAACATACAAACAAAACAATATATACACATAACGATAATTTATTTACCCAAATAACGAATCTTTTTCAATTTTAATTCCTATGAAAATTTATTGCACTCCGGCCCAGGTAAGCGCGTATGATTGGCATCGAGTTCCAACTGCGTAGTGTCCTCGCTTCACTGAGCTTCACGGAGAAAATTTGATTCCGTACCCCAGTAAACGAGCCGAGTGTCGCGGCTATGGCTTCTTTAGGCTATGCTGAGAGTTTGTGTGCATATGGGTGATTAGAATTATATGGAATAGTTGTGTCAGTTTGAGAAGGCTTATGAAATATTTCAGATTCATGTTTATTATTATTGTTGGTTATTTTCAAATCTAAATAGTTAATAGAATGATCTTGTTCAATTTCTATTGTAAATTTTATATTATTGTGTAATGTGTTTATGTGTTTTAAAACATTTTTAATTGTCTATCTGTACCTATAAAACAAGTTAAAATGTCATCAACATATCGGTACCAATGTACAAATGGCTTGAGTAAGTGTTTTGTATATTGGTACCCATATGTTGATGACATTTTAACTTGTTTTACAGGTACAGATAGACAATTAAAAATATCTTTAGAGTACAGGGTGGCTCGAATTCGTGACTATGTATGGGGAACTCGAAAACCGTAAGAGATACAGTGTCGGTCAAATTAAGGCAAAATTGCGCGTTTAGGTGCCTAACAATATGCCGTTTAGAAAGTTTCAAAATTCCGAGTATTTCCGGATATATCCGGAAAAAACCGAAATTTTGAAAAATCGTTTTATTTTTTCCTGTGCTTATTTAAAAACGGATTTCAAATTTAAATGCACTTTTGCATTGCCACTTTTTCCGCTCTATCCCATGATGTTATCCAGTTTGAAATCCGACGTTTCGTCTTCAAGGGATCATCATCAGCTTTCTTTTTTTAAATACGAACTTTAATTTTTTTATCGTTTTTCAGATGGTATTGGCGATATTAATATGAGTATGTGTTTTTATTTTTTTTTTATTTTTATATTTGGCTTTGGCGCAATTTTAAATATTTTAAGGTAGGTACTTTTGAAATTTTTATATTCTTTAAAAACTTTTTATTTTGGTTTTTATATAACAATTGGAGATATGGAGCCCGTATTAAAAATAAAAAATAGTAAAATTATTTCTTGCTAGAATATGGCCATGAACTATTACTCAAACAAATTGCTTAGTGCAAAGAGGAAATATTTTCAACTTTTAACCAATTAAATTTTTTTTTAATAGAGAACATAAATAATTTATATTCATACTGCGTGAACTATAGGTACCTACTTTGATGGAAAAACACACCTATTAGAATTTTGCATATAGACAATAAAAAAAATAATAATTTATAGGCAAAATTCCAAGAGGTGTGTTTTTCCATCAAAGTACCTGTAGTATCACGTAGTATGATTATAAATTGTTCATGTTCTCTATTAAATAAATTTTTTAATTGGTTAAAAATTGAAAATATTTTATCTTTGCACTAAGCAACTTGTTTAAGTAGTAGTTCATGGCCATATTCTCGTAAAAAATAATTTTACTATTTTTTATTTTTAATACGGGCTCTAATTTTCAACTTAATACAAAAAACAAAATAAAATATTTTTATAGAATATAAAAAATTCAAAAGTACCTACCTTAAATTATTTAAAATTACGCCAAAGCAAAATATTTAATTTAAAAAAAAATTAAAATAAAGAAAAATAAAAACATATGCTCATATTAATAACGCCAATACCATCTGAAAAACGATAAAAAAAATTAAAGTTCGTATTTAAAAAAAGAGAGTTGATGACGAAACGTCGGATTTCAAACTGGATACCATCATTCGATAGAGCAGAAAAAGTGGCAATGCAAAAGTGCAATTCAATTTGAGATCCGTTTTTAAATAAGCCTAGGAAAAAAATAAAACAATTTTCAAAATTACGGTTTTTTCCTGATATCTCCGGAAATACTCGGTATTTTGAAATTTTGTAAACGACATATTGTTAGGCACCTAAATGCGCAATTTTGCCTTAATTTCACCGACACTGTATCTCTTATGGTTTTCGAGTTCCCCATACATAGACACGAAAACGAGCCACCCTGTACACGGTGATCATTTATAATGTCCCCCCCTCTTAACTTTTTTCTTTTTCGCATTAGACAAAAATGTTAAATACAAAAGTTGTGCAGAATAATATAAGCTATTTGCAGAAAACATTTATATATATACAAGATGTTGCAGAAATGAGTGGCAAGTGAAAGTTATATTTTTTTAAATGAAATGCCCTGTATGTTGTTAATTTTTTGGAATCTCCTAAGAATTCTGAACATTTTTTCTATAACATGTCCTATACCTAAATGTCATAGTTTTCGACATATTCGCATTTTAAATAGTGGTCTCGTATTGTAGTTGCCTAATTCACGGCCACCTAAGAACTGGAATCTAGAATATTTATTTTTTAATGTAACTTTAATGTAACCGCTTATTTAAAATGCGAATATGTCGAAAACTATTACATTTAGGTATAGGACATGTTATAGAAAAAATATTCAGGATTTTTAGGAGATTCTAAAAAACTAATAATATACAGGGTATTTCATTTAAAAAGATATAACTTTAACCTGTCACTCATTTCTGCAACACCTTGTATATATATAAATGAATTCTGCAAATAGCTTA
>MU188642.1:11176-25075 GCA_016904865.1 Pissodes strobi
GCTCTTTTATTTTTAGCAGTAGATGTTGGCCTCCTATTTTTATTGCGTCTGTAACTATGTTGTCTTCCCCTGGCGCTTCATTATTTTTTGTGTTTTTTAATGCTAACTCTATTTCCTCAATGGTAATATCAGGAAGCTCTTCTGATCCTTGGTTGAGAAAGGGAAATAAACAGACAAATCTCCAAAGCAATAAGAAGAGACAGACAGTGAGAGAAATTGAACGAACCGGGGAGAATAACAAAAGCATGAAGGTACTCCAAAGAAAACTTACGAATGGAATAAAAAAAATATGCAAAATGAGAAACAAAGATGGAGAACTTACGACCAATAGGAACGAAATATTAAATATAGTGGAGGAATTCTATAAACTCCTTTACAAAAGTCAATATGATGATAGTGACGAAGAAAATCCTGAACCCGAAATCCTGACATCGAAAGGGGCATTGTCAACCAAGGATCAGAAGAGCTTCCTGATATTACCATAGAGGAAATAGAGTTAGCATTAAAAAACACAAAAAATAATAAAGCGCCAGGGGAAGACAACATAGTTACAGACGCAATAAAAATAGGAGGCCAACATCTACTGCTAAAAATAAAAGAGCTTTTTAATCTCTGTCTATTCAATAGTAAAGTCCCCAAAAATTGACATAATTCCATTGTAATCCTGCTTCACAAAAAGAGAGATGTAGCAGAACTAGAGAACTATCGACCAATAAGCCTCTTAAGTCACCTTTACAAAGTGTTTACTCGAATTATAACCACCCGACTGGAAAATAAATTGGATTTCTATCAACCTATGGAACAGGCAGCTTTCGTCGTGGATTTGGAACGAATGACCACATTCAAAGCGTCAAAACACTAATGACATTCGTGGATTACCACAAAGCCTTCGATACAATAGAGCTAAATGCATTGTGGAATACACTTCAGGAATGTAGAGTCGACTACCGATATGTTAAACTCATCCACAATATCTACAAAAATGCAACAATGATGGTAAAACTACATGAAAATACCAACCTCATAACTATTGAACGTGGTGTTCGGCAAGGCGACAAGATGTCACCAAAACTGTTTATTACAGTCATGGAGAGTACATTCAAACAATTGGACTGGAGTCAGAGAGGTATAAACATAGATGGCAAGAACCTATAACTTACGTTTTGCAGATGATATAGTGCTATTCTCGGACAATCTAGAAGAAATGCGACTGATGTTGCAGGACCTGCAAGAGGTGTGTGGAAAAAAATATCAATATGTCAAAAACAAAATCCATGACAAACCTTGTTCACAAATGTGGCTTGAAGATTGGCGGAGCTGAAATTCAAATGGTAGATAGATATGTGTATCTTGGCCATGAGGTCAGCATCTCAAGGGATAATCAGACATGCAAGCTAGAGAGAAGGCTCACTCTCTCATGGGCAGCTTTTGGAAGACTTAAAGACGTTTTCAAGAGTGACATTCCCGTCAATCTAAAAAGAAGGGTTTTCGATCAGTGTGTGCTGCCAGTGATGACATATGGCTCAGAAACTCTAACACTAACAACAGCAACAGCTAAGAAACTTAGAGTTACACAGAGGAAGATGGAGAGATCCATGCTTGGTGTGACCTTGAAGGACCACATAAGAAACGAGGATTTGCGC
The DNA here is from genome assembly GCA_016904865.1 of Pissodes strobi. Lineage (NCBI taxonomy): Eukaryota > Metazoa > Arthropoda > Insecta > Coleoptera > Curculionidae > Pissodes > Pissodes strobi. Next base: position 12,820 of record MU188642.1, read on the forward strand.
GGAAGAACAGGTGTCAGCGATGTCGTTGGAGCTATTGCGAAGCTTAAGTGGAACTGGGTTGGCCACGTTGCACGGATGCGGGATGATCGATGGGAAAAGAGGCTTCTTGAGTGGAGACCTAGATCGGACAAGCGAAGCAGAGGAAGACCGCCTACGCGTTGGTCGGACGATATTAAGAGGACCCGCAGTAACTGGATACAAATAGCACAAAATCGATTGGAATGGAAAATGATTAGGGAGGCCTATGTTCAACAGTGGACACAGAGGGCTGAATGATGATGATGATGATGATGATTGACTTCTCAACTTCAGAGGATCAATTTTGTTGCTTGTTGGCTCTAATCACAAGTAAAATAAAACATGGTAGACTAGTACATAATAAACAGACATATCAAATTCCTTGGAGCAACGGAGAATTGAAAGATACGTCAAACGTTACACATATAACCTGATTTCTGAATTATGATAATCAAGGTAAACCACATCAATCATATAGTCTAGTCATTTAACTTTAACGACTGCAAAACGACCCGAATTTGTCCTACACCTGTAGAAGTGATAAACCGGTGCGATTTGCCGTATTACCAGTTCAAACGATAGATACACAACGACGTTCTTTTTGACGAATCGACAAAACTCGCAGCTTTTCATTTTATTTTTCGATGTCCACGTTTAGGCGTGAGTGAGGTTCTACCATCGAAACTAAGTTGTTCACCACGAATCTTGCTTTTTAGAAAACACTTTTGCTATCAACGTCAAAAAAATCTTGCAGAAAACAGTAACAGGCAAGGCTAAGGATTTTCATTAAAGCTTTTCCAATGCTAAACCATGTCGCTCGTCAATTAACTATGGCGTTACCAGAACCGATTATTGATAGTCCTATAGGACGGGTGCAAGAGATTGACAATTTTGGGAAAACTTCTAATTTAAATTTTATGTTCTAGGTTAACTGATGAAACGCCTGCATACATAGAATATAGTACCGATAGGGATGGTTCTGTTATGGGAGTAACAATAACCAGAGCTGCTATGGTTCAACACTGCAGAATGTTAACTATGGCATGTAATTATACTGAAGGAGAAAATATGGTTTGCGTATTAGATTTTAAAAGAGAGGTAAGACTAATATGTATGATTCCATCAGACTCAAATAAAGTAGGTATTTATTAATTTTATATTGCAAGTGACAGACTCAAACTACGCTGATATAACATGAAATCAGTAGTTATAGAAATAAAATCTTGCATCTTCCCAGTAAAAAGAATATCAGCAACATATACTTAGCTCACATAAATTATAACAGAATATTCTAACTAAGAACTCTATACCGCTCAGACGGGTTTTATTATATTATATGCGATGCTTATGGGAGAACAAATGCTCTATTCTATTAAATTCCTGACTAAAAAGATTTTGTCTATTTTTGGCGTATTTCTTTAGTTCGTTTAAGTTTTAGATAACCAAGGTAATAACCGTTCGGGTTTAAGGTATTATTATGAAAGTTAGCCACTTTATATGTTTTTTTCTTAAATCAACAATAAAATTATATTTTTGTAGTTGCAAAATATTTTATTGTAAATTAAATTTTTTCTCAGATGGGTAAAATGTCATCTCTATTTTAGGTTGGACTGTGGCATTCAGTATTAACCAGCATCCTGAACGGCATGCATGTGATATACATCCCGTATGCCCTTATGAAAGCAAATCCTGCTAGTTGGATGCAAATGATCACCAAATACCGTGCCTCAGTGGCAATTGTGAAATCACGAGATCTCCATTGGGGTCTTCTAGCAACGAAAGATCATAAAGACATAAATTTAGGTTCTTTGAGGATGTTATTGGTGGCTGACGGTGCGAATCCGTGGTCACTGAGTAGCTGTGATCAATTTTTGTCCGTGTTCCAATCCCAGGGACTCCGACCTGATGCTATATGCCCGTGTGCTAGTTCTAGTGAATGTTTGACGGTAAGTTTTTGATATTGAATATATTGATATTGAGTATCAGAGCATTGTTCTGTGGTATAAAAAGAACGCGGGAGGCGAGACTCAGTTATAAATAATAATCCGAATATCTGGTTCCAGAAATATGTCAGGTAGTTGGAATCAAAAATTTTGGTTTCTTAGGCCAAAAATTATCATCAGTACTTTTAGTATCAAATCAACTTGTGTCATAGAATTAAACTAGGGTTGTTTAAGTAAACATTTTCATTATTCAATCGAGGTCCCTTTATAAGTCATAAATTATCTATAAAAAGTAGATAATTAAGGAACGTTAAGACAGTTATTGTGGATATTTAATGGTTCCATCTATTCAAAAACACGTTGACTGACAAACTGGTAGGAACAAATCGGCTCCCCGCATGTCAAATTTTACTTTATTCAAATTTCAATCTATTTTTACTCATAGATCATTGAAATATCTCCAATCTCGCCATAAATAAGTTTTCTTCTGTTTTCTTAATTTCCCTTTTTGGCACCTCATTTGTACATGGGGTAACGATAGGTAACTTACTACTAAAAATGCAAATAGAACCTACGACGAAACTGATGAGGATTTCCACGAAACGCTGGTAGTAATATCCTCTACAAAGAAAAGCAAAGCTAGAAAAAAACTGTTCAACAAGAAAAATAGAAAATAAAAGGCTCCATTTCCTCTCTGTTGTCTCTTCCGCTCTCAATGAACATGAGGACGATGAAGTTCCTTCTCCATATTCCTATTTCAAGAATTATATTCCAGAATACGTATTCTTTGTCGGAAATGGGAGCTTATGTCAACACTTCACCAAATTAAATAAAAAAAATATTTTCGATGCTTATTTTGATTGGAGTTTTAATATTTAACAACTAAGGCTTTACTGGAATCCTTTACTAGCGGTTCCGGGTAGCGCGATTGGTCGCGATAATCTGTTAGGGATTGTAACTGAATTCATATTTGCATTTCCTCCTCCGCTAGCGCGATCGGGTCGCGTTTAGTCGCTTGGATTAGTTTTGGTTAATTTACGTTTTTTGGATTTTGTACAACGTGGAGTAATGTTTGGCAACAGCTGCTCGACAATCCATTTTTCAAATAGTTAAGCGGTCATATCCTCATGATAATCTGCGCTGTCTGCGCATAACATACCCGGGCCTGTTCAACATAGTTGAATGAGATAAGTTGTGCTTTGTCTTTATTTTGCCAATGCCCGTCAAAATAGATTAAAAAGATAACCAATCCCTACGTTTTGTTATTATTATATCTTGCACAATTTTACTTACTCATAATGCGTCCGATGGTAACAAAAGTAGGAAAATTAGAGGGAAAGGTGCTTCATGTAAATTAAAACACAGATTCCTAATACACCTAATTTATTAGAGAAAACGTGCCGGACTCAGCCTGGAATTCACGAGGGGAAAGAGTACGGTAGAGAAACCCTCGATCTAAATTCCTAAATCGAATTATGCTGTATAACCTTTAACAGTATAATAATTAATTAAATTACTGTCTCCCGTGCCACAATTCGTAGTTCCACACTTGTAACAATACATTTAAAGCTGAAGGAGTTGTTGTTAGTAAGCCAGACGCCGCTGGAAGGTACTGAGGTCCTGGATTACGGAGGCTACCCAGCTATTTGGTTGCAATTTGGGCTAATATCTCTAGAATGATCATTACATTCATAGCTAGGATATTCTCCAGTCAGGGTAGAAAATAGTTAGTAGATTCATCAAGGCCCTTGTGTACACTCTCAATCATACTAAAATTAAAATCCTTACACCACAAGACAGCAAATAATACATTTTCTGTTTTCATTTAAAGCAGTATTGTTCACAGCATAAAACGATTTCATTAAATATGTACACAGGTTATGCCATCAAATATGAATTATACATGAGAATAAAAGAAATACTTGCACAAATTATGATAATAACAATATTATAAATTTTACTTACCTGTAATGACGTGTTAAAACACAGAAGCAAAACAATTTACCAAAATAAACCGTACACTGCTCCGTCCTTTGACTATCTATCTCCGTTCTCGAGCGATACCCTTTCGGATCCCTTCCAAAAAGACCCTAGAAAAACCCGAGTTCAATATATGACTTGTTTTTCTCTTTTTCTTTCTTTACATATGGGGTGTCCTAAAACCGAATGTATAAGGTTAAAATATTATTTTAAATAGGCGAGTTACCTCAGTATTGTGCACAAATCTTATTTTCGGTGCCAGCATGCGTTCGTCTCTTGAACATGGGGTACTTAGACTGCAGTTTTTCGAAGTATCTACTCAATCATATTTGATTACGTCGTGTGTGTTGAACCAGGTTTAATCTAAATATGTTGTGGATCTGCTGACCTGTTGATATTTTTTTTTATTTTATGTAAATATTCTTGCCTTAATATTGGCTGCGACTCCATTATGACCATTATGTTAATAAAACATCTCACAGTGTTGTTAAATAAACATTTGTACTTATATCAGAATAGTCTTTCAATTTATTTTCTATTGGTTCTAATGCAGGTACTTTATTTTCTTTGTACAAATTATAAACAATCCTACGAATAACGTCCCTGTCTCCATCATCAGTCTGTTTAAATTTTTGACCAGTTCGGTTTCTTTTTGCGCTATGATCTATAACAGTCCCTTGCTTAATAACATGATAAATTGTTGACACTGATAATTTGGTAAGTTCATTAATTCTTATAATAATATGTTTGTCCAAACTTTGTTCCTTCACTTCTTTGAGACAATCATATATATTTAGAATTAGGCGTTGGCACTTCACATGTCAAGCTTTGCTTTTAAATTCTGGATTACACTCCGAAGAACTAGATAGGGGATTAACATTATCTTTATATTCGGTGAGATCTTCAAATTGTCTCCAAAAAGCCATACTGCTCTAAAGATTATTATTGCATTAATAATGATACTGTTATATATACTATTACTCTGCTAATATCTTAATTACTATTTCTTAACAATGTCAAATTATATACTATACGAAACTCGCGTGGTCATTGCTTATATATTCAAATATCCGTAGCCTAGAATTTTCTACTATAATTCAGAAAATTTCTCGAATGTCTAGAATTAAATAAGCGGCAATTTACAGCCAGACGGAATTCTAGAAACGAAACGAGGTCAAAGAAAAACGGGCGTGTCCAGACCCATTTCCTACACTATTATTGTTAGAGCCATTCAGTATTTCCTTAAATAATATAATCCTTCCACCTCGGTCGCATCGCCCAATCCCCACACTCCCAACAAAGCAGCAGTCGGGCGACTTTGCCGATTTGTTTCCTTCATAGAATAAGATTATTTTTTTCAACTTCTTTCTGAAAATAGAACAAGGGCCAAGAGCGCTTTAAGAAAATCGGTATTCGGATGCATGTGGTTGAGATATCAGACAAATCTTCCGTCGAACCGATACGTTAACGTCGTGAGTATAAGGACCCGGCACTGCCGCTTGACGTCATCACATGCAGGTAGACGGTCGAGCTTGCAGCCCATGCCGCGCTCATACTTTACAACGAGTTTTGCGCCGTTTTAGCTAATGGAAGGGGTATTTTAAAAACATTTGAATGCCTCTTGGTTAAGTGTATATTGAAATATGCAATATCTTTTAAAATAACGCAGTTAAGTAGACATTTTAGATGCAAAAATCTGGAAAAAAATATAATAAAAACTTGTTTTTTTGGTAAATTTAACTTTATTTTATATGTAGTTTGAAACGTAATTGGGCTAATATTACTTTAAGCGCGACTATCATGACTGATAATGTTTATTACTCATTTTTTTTTAAATCAAAAATTAAATTGCAGTTTGCTTACCTTTTTCTGCATACATAAATAATATTTAAGGGTTTCCGGTTAAAACAAGGCTGCGAGACATGAAGTCAGCCCTTAGACGCGCTTCATTCGATTTTTTTTAAAGGAAAATGAAATTTCAAACTAAAAACCTTTGAATATCCAGTTTATCAAAATAGAATATATTTTTATATCTGTGAGATTGAGCGCTTATTTATTTATAATGTAATACCAAGAAAGAACCACATTATTTTCAGATAGTTCCATTAGATAGCATAAAATATCTTGCTAGAGTCAGGGTATATGTTGGCCTTTTTTATTTATATTTAATTTATTCTTCGTTGGCTCTGAATTTTACCAATCCAATATTTTAAAAAGTCGCTCGAAGCTCGTTTTCTAAGGCTTTTGAGCTAAGTTGAATGACTCTGGAGATGTAATTACTTCACAATAGGTTTCTCTGATATTAAAGTTCCACTAATTAGCGAGCGGAGCCGTAGGTGAAAGCTTGATCTGTTTCTATTAGTCCAATATAATAGGTGTTTTCTTTTATCTTGTAGGTTTCTGTACGTCGGCCAGGCAGAGGTGGCGTAAATGCGACAGGACGTGGAGTTCTCTCAATGCAAGGGCTTAGTTATGGAGTTGTTCGAGTTGATCAAGAGAACAGTTTAACATCACTAACACTTCAAGATTGCGGACAGGTAATAATTTAAAGAGAGATATTATGTTATCACATATCTCTTTCGCTATTTTTCTTAAGTAAATCAATCGAACTATTTAGTTTTTTCTTAAGCATGCAGCAACCATACATTTCAGATTAAAATAAATTGATTTAAGTTTAACATGCTTTTATTTAAAAAAAGTATGTGCCTCACCTTTATAAGCACACAACTGAAGTGAAATAGATATTAGGAATTGAGTTTCTTTAAGCTTTTTTTCTCAACTTTCGCTCCCAGTTTCTAAAATTTTTTTTCGCCGAAAACAGCGTTTCTCTAACTTTTTTTTTATTATTACCTTTTTTTTATTTCATTTTATAATATTTTTATTAACTTTCCGAACAATTTTTTTTATTATTTTTTTTTCTTATTTGGTTTTATAATACTTTTATTAACCTTCCAAACAATCTTTTGTTTTTTTTTTAATTTTTTTTCTTATTTCGTTTTATAATATTTTTATTAACTCATTTTTTTACGTTTTTCTTTTCACTCGTCCTGGTTATATATCTCGACAACAAAAAGGTCCTAAGGATCGTTTTATTGAATCCCAATCTCTTACGATTTGAAATTGAAAATTGATGAAAACATTCAGGAGATAGTAATAAAATATTGTTTAGATTTTCGCTCTTCTTTGCTACATGAAAGCCGTCACCTAAATAAAGTTCTAAATATTGTCATATTTGATTTATATACTCAAGGACTGCTTAAAAAGAACCTAGTATGGATATCCTTCCATAGGTAAAAGAACTAGATACACAATTTTTGAGATTTTAGGCTTTTTAAAGATAGCCGAAATGACAATAGATGAAAATAAAAGTTTGAAGATCTTGAGAAACAAACTGACAAGGGGTAAAAGATAAATTCTAAGACTTAAGAACAGACATGGCAGGGTGACAACCAATAGAGAAGAATTACTCCAGGTAGTAGAAGAATTCTATGCAGAACTATACCGAAACGGACACAAATTGGAAAAAGAACCAAAGGAGATTAGGGAACAAACGGGAGTAATAAATCAAGGATGACACGAGATCACAATGGACGAAATCAAAAAATCACCACAAGAGATGAAAAATAATAAGTCTCCAGGCGAAGATCAAGTAGTCACAGAAGCAATAAAAATAGGTGGTCAAATCCTATTGGATTCAATAAAAAAAGCTCTTCAATTTATGTCTTTATAACGCTTCCTTACCACAAAGCTGGAACAACATACTGATGGTCTTGATACACAAAAAGGCCGACACTACTGACTTGGAAAATTACAGGCCTATAAGCTTACTGTCTAACCTATACGAACTTTTCACGAAAATAATAAACAAAAGACTGGAGAGAAAACTGGACTTCTACCAAACAGTAGAACAGGCAGACTTCCGTTCAGGATACGGAACAAATGATCACCTCCTCACACTAAAGCTGCTCCTTGAGAAAACAATAGAATATAACAGGCCATTGGTGCTTCTGTTTGTTGACTTTCAGAAAGCATCGAAATGCATGCGATTCTGGAAGCACTTGGCAAATGTCGGATAGATTACAGATACACACGTTTGATACATAATAACTAACTCAACGGACAGCGTAAAGCTTCATAATACCACTAGAAAGCTTTCCATACAGAGAGGAGTAAGACAGGGCGATACGTTATCCCCAAAGCTATTTAACACCGTTCTAGAATATGCATTTAGGACCCTAGATTGGGATAACAAAGGTATCAGTATAGATGGGAAAAAATTGAACTATCTACGCTTTGCGGACGACATAGTGCTGATAACAGATGATTTGAGGGAGGCCAATTCAATAATAAAAGAGCTGGAACGGGCAGCAAAAAACGTTGGCCTGTGTATAAGTCATCAAAAAACAAAAATCATGACTAATTTGGTACTTGGTGGAATTATATCTCTAGAGGACAAAATCATTGAAGTGGTTGACAAATAAAATATCTAGGTCACGACATTAGAATAAGCCGAGACAATCAAACGCAGGAACTACAAAGAAGAATCTCTCTAAGGTGGGCTGCATACGGGGGATGTCTTTAGAAGCAGCATACCAATAAGCCTAAAATCAAAAGTCTTCAATCAATGCGTATTACCGGTAATGACCTACGGTGCCGAAACGCTTACACTAACAACGAACACCGTACATACATTGGAGGTTGCTCAGAGAAAAATGGAGAGAGATATGCTTGGAATTTGAACCTAAGATCGCGTAAGAAATACGTACATCCGGCAAAGAACAAAGGTCCAAGACATAATACAGAGAATCACGACACTAAAATGGAAGTGGACAGGATATGTTGCGAGATTCAAAGACGACAGATGGTCTCTAAGAATAATAAATTGGAGACACCGGGCAGACAAAAGAAGCAGAGGAAGACCGTTAACACGTTGGAGCGACGATATAAAAAAGTAGGCGGACACTGGATACGAACAGCTCAAGATAGAGCCCAGCCGAGCAGTTTAATGGAGGCCTATGTTCAGCAGTGAACTCAACACCAGGCTGAGAGATGATGATGATGATGAATGATAGCCGTAATGATGCAGCATGGTGATTTTACTAAAATTAGTTATTGTCATTATGCATGTATCATATTATTGAAAATTGCAATATTTGCTTGACCAGTAGGACAGGACGCTAGACGAATATACAATTCATATAACTTAAATAGCAAAAAATACGGTCTTACGTAACTGAAAAGCCCTATAGAATATCAAATCTGACTTAGAATTTGTTTTATTTATCGCTGATTGGTATTGAAGAAGCTTATCAAGATAAATGCGTCTAAATGAAGCGTTGAGTTATTCATTTAGTCAGAGAAATACACAAAAATAACAACTTTCTAGATACAAATCTGACATAAAATATCGACGAAAATTACGGTATTAAAATGTCATCAAATTGTATATGACGTTAATTTAATCATTAGGGCAACCTAACAACAAATTGCTAATTTTGTGTCATGAATAAAGAAATTTGACTTTTCCATATAAAATTGTATATTATAAAATATATTTGAAGCCTATATTATGCAAACAAATAGCACGTGATATAAATTGTACTAAACGTTTTTCAAAATTGATAAAACGCATTGATAAAGCTGTTGTTTTGCAGGTTATGCCCGGTTGTGTTATAGTTGTAGTGAAGATGGAAGGATCTTCATATTTATGTAAGACCGACGAAGTTGGAGAGATTTGTGTTAATTCAGGCGCCACAGGAACGCAATACTGGGGCTTGTTAGGGCTGAGTAACACCACATTTAAGGTAAATTTTAAGTAAGAGCCATATGCTCAGTTATTATTTATCGATATTTATAATAGCAAGTTTCACTAAATGTCAGATCATCAGAACTTTGTGAGTGATTCCTTAGAAATTCTGGCATTCGGTAACTAATAAATATATTTTCAACAAAATATGCGGCGAATGGGTGTTAGGTTTAGGTAGAGCTGTGGTCAAGCTGCCTACCCATTTAACTATTTAATTATTGTAGCATATATCAAGGAAAACTGAATAAAGCGGGAACTTAGATATGTGTATGCATTCAGTAGAATGCTTATTTTAATACTTATCCATTTCTGATTATAAACCTAACAATCACAATTGACTACCCTATTATATAATCGAAGTAATAGGAATTCAGGTACAGGAATCCACAACGTATGTGTGTGGCATGTTTCTTAATATGCTCTAATACGTCCCACTGCCATTGTTAGACAAATAAAACACCGTGTGTGTTGTTCAAGAAATCAGCAACGACTACATCTTTATTTTACAAGGCACATTCATGTTACCCCAAGTTACCGACATTACATCTTAATAAACATAGTATGAGCAGATGGCAGCACCTGTACTAATTATAAATTTTCATTATTGATATTAACAAACCTAAATCTTTCACAAATTTATTATGTTTAATAGGCTGCAGACTATTTGTCAATATATCAGCACACATATCATTACTACACAAATAGTTTATTGACAATAAGTCTTTAGCAACAATGTCGCGAACAAAATGATGTCTGCATCAATGTGCTTCCTTTTCTTATTAAAAACAGGGTTTAAAATCAACTTTTGAGCACTTTAACTGTCATTGTACATTGATATTTTGCAAAATTTACCTGTCAGTTCATTATACAAATTTTGCAAATAAATTGCTTCTTTTTTGCAAATAAATTGCTTCTTTAAAAGCTTCAGAAATTGCAACATATTCAGTTTCTGTACTAGATAAAGAGACTGTTCTTTGCTTCCTACATTCCCAAGAAATACTTCCATTACAAAATTTAAATACACAACCCGAATATGATTACCCGATCTTTCACATCCCCTGCCCAACCGTCATCAACAAAACCTTCAATATTCTTATCATCCTTGCTAAAAGTTAATCAATAATCCTTGGTTCCTTGCAAATACCGCAATACTCTCTTTGCAAGAATCCAGTGATCAGTACCATAACTGGAATTGAACTGACTTAAAAAACTTACTGTATAACACAAATCTGGTCTCGTTAACACCACTAATAGTCGACGTAAATTAGAATTTTCAAGAGAAATAATTTATAAAAATTTAAAAATTTAGGTACGAACTCCTTAGAGACAAGTGAATATAGATCAAAAGAATTCCCACCTCACAGGAGGGTGCTTCATCCCCTTTAGCTTAAGAAACCACCCTCTAATGTTACGTCCTGTTAGTTTTTCTAATTTATCTCGAAAACTGTTACCCTGACGATAAAGATGGATAGAACTTACATTATTCGCTATAAAATTGTATATCGTTTATGTCCTATACAATTTTTCCCTATATCGAGCCGTAATTTCACAAATATGGGTTGAATACTGAAGTCGCGCAAAAACAGATAAAGCGATATTTTATATTCTAGCCCGTTTCCACACGACCGCTGAGGTAGAGCCCTCGGCGCGTTTTTTTTAAAAGTGGTTTCCCCATGAGGCCTAATCCATCAAAAACTAACCGCTGTTTATTCCATGATTAGAATATCTTCAAGTAATTCTTCCTCTACCACTGAATTAAGACATCCTTGTCCATGACAATTGGAGCACATCGTTGAACACTTTAATCCAACCTTAGCAAAACCGCATCGTTTTCCGCAACCCTTTTGACAACTGCAAGATATTAAGTTAAGAATAGAAATAGGAGCTGGTGTCTCAGTTGTAGGAATTGGCACCAAAATTTGCCTGATTGTTTTCCAACCCCATTCATTAGGCTTCAATTGACCAACAAATTCATTAAATGAAATGAATCTAAATTGGTTTAACGGTGTAACAGTACGAGGTGCCTTGTATAAACCTAGTGTGATTTTTTCTCCAGCTCGTACAATGTCAGGCTTCATCGATGATGGATTATTAAATATATTCAAAGCATCGTCCAAGTCCCTTCTAGTATTTATCAAGTTTACAGCTTGTACTTTTCCTTTGCCAAAAAATGTCGACGTCGTATCACATCCACAGAATGCGTGAGCAAATAATATATTATTTTTACAGTTATGAAGGACTTTCGAGTTCTGAATATCGAGTGAACTATTATGCCCTTTTCTTGATGCTTCCTTGAACATCTCTTAGATATCGAATATCTGTATCAAAAGGACAAAGCGCAATTATGAGTATGAGAAGGTCAACATCCTGTCCCACGACGACTACTGTGGGGCTATTATAAGCTAGCTTCCTTAATAGCAGTTTGGATAATTAGAGTATCTGCATCATCTATTGCAGAAAGAGCTTGGATACCGGCACATTCCAATTTTTCTGACAGTTGATTAATTAA
>MU188642.1:30075-60327 GCA_016904865.1 Pissodes strobi
ATCAGAAAATGATTTATTACTTCGCATCATTTCGAAATAGAGTATAGTAGTCAATTCGGGCACACAAAACTCATTTGTAACAACTAAATCATGTACCTGATTTCCGATTTTGGTTTGCAAATCTACATTTGCTCTACATTTCACTGACACTTTGGCATTATTGGCTACAACGGTGTTTTCCGTTTCACTCGGCTTTACATCTCGTAAATTGTCCTCCAAAACAGTAATGTGGGAACTGGTGCCTGAATCAATGTACTAATCGTCCTTTCTAAATTGCCCATTTAGAAAAACAACACTAAATGAATTCGAATTTGCATTCTTTTCACGATTTGGACATTTGTTTTTATAATGCCCGAACTGCTTGCAACCATAACATTAGACACCCAGCTGATTTTGAGATCTGTCATTTGCGTTGACGTTCTTAGGATCATTCTGTCTAAAGCCTTTTGATCCGGCGTTGCCAAATTTCTTCACCTGAGCCTTGAAAGCATTCCCTGTTTTACCGGTCTCGTCTCCCATATCCAAGAGTTTCGTCTTAATGGCGTCGGTGGTTATCGAAATACCAGAATGATCGATAGTCATAATCATAGGAGCAAATTTTTGTGGTAATCCGGCTAGCAATAGGGATCCTACGCATTCTTCATTTATGCTGAAACCTGTACATCTGAGCCTTTGTGCTGTTTCAACCAGTTGACTGACGTGTGCGTTCATCGAATCACAATCTTCGAGACGAATCGATATAAGATGGCGCAATAGACTTAATCGCCGGGTAAATCCACGATCATCAAATAATGTGTTTAACTTATCCCATAAGTCTTGTGCGGTGGTTATATCACGAATATGAACGTATAAAGAAGGATCTATTGTCAAGATAAGCTTCGCACGAGCCTTGGCGATCTTCGTTGCATCCGTTTCACTACCGTCGAGATACGCATACAAATTGTCAATCACTAGAACATTTTCCGCCGCGAAGGCCCAATTGTGGAAATTTTCTCGATCAACGAGCTTTGGTACACTGGCCACATAATTATTGGCCGCCATATTGCACTTAAACATTAACTTTCCGATTTTTCGCGGGATCTGGGCCCATAACCTGTTAGACAAATAATAAAACACCGTCTGTGTTGTTCAAGTAATCAGCAACGACTACATCTTTATTTTACAAGGCACATTCATGTTATCGGCCAAATTACCGACACTTTACAACATAATAAAATCATAATTAAAATATTCGTTAAATGAGTAAGAGGCATTTTGAATTAGCTGCTCTCTAATTTTATCCTTAACCTTTGTAATACTCTAATATGCCTCAGTAAATGATTAAAAATTTTTATAGCCCAATATCCCGGACCATCCTGACACCTCCCTAGACGCCAGTATGATGGGACTAAATTTTGTCTGTTTCGGGTATTATGGCTATGGATACAATCATGGTCTGGAACACCATTTTGTTTGACAAATAGCAAACACTCATACACATATACGCAAGGTACAGTCATCACCCTCCATTCTACATATACATACTTACAGTCTTCCCCGTACCCCAACCTTCACATCATTCGCATAGCCTTTCTTTGCAGACGAATGATCCGATGCCCCCAAGCGACAATCGCATATGCAATATGGGTATGGAATATTGCAAAATATGATGTTCGAAGTATACTGACTGAAAGGCGTCGAGAAATATTGCGAAGAACATAAAGACTTTTTGTGAGTTTGTTGGCTAGGTTATTTATATGGTTTCCCCACTGAAGTTTGGGATCAAAAGTTACACCAAGAAATTTAACTTGAGAGGCATTTTGAATGTTAATCTCCCTCATAGAAAAAACAACACTCTTTGTTTTGTCTGCATTTAGTAAGAGTTCGTTAGCACAAAACCACTCTTGCGAGTTTTCCCCGGCTGTCCTAGATCCACGAGGCGCTTCTGGCAGAGAGTTTCCAGTGAAAGAGATTGTGGTGTCGTCAGCAAAAATTTTAAATCTGGTTAAGTTCTCATGCTTTGGAAGATCATATATAAATATTAAAAATAAAATAGGTCGTAAAAAGGAGTCTTGTGGCACTCCCACAGTGATCTCACTCCTTGCTGTCCGTACCCCAGCTACCTCCACAAGTTGGTATCTATTCTTAAGATAGGAATTGCTTGATGCTATCTGGGGAAAAGTTGTAATATTTAAGTTTCTGCAACAGGAAGTCATGACTTATACAATCGAATGCTTTACTCAGATCGCAAAAAACAACTGAGTTATAGCACATACCATGAAAAGCATCTACAATACCCGAAACGAGATCCAAGATTGCAGGAGTTGCATTTCTGCTTTTTCTGAATCCAAATTGGTTCCTTGAAAACAAGCCATTCAACTTAAAGAAATCAGCGATCTGAACGGCCATGCATTTTTCCAGAACCTTTGATATTATAGGGAGAAGTGAAATGAGTCTGTAATTTTCCGGTAATAATGGATCACCCTTTTTAAAAATAGGCTTAACCAGAGCAAGCTTCAAACAGTCCGGAAAAACATTTTCCTTGAGACAAAGATTTGTCAGTCTTGTTAAGGGAAGTATAATGCAGTTTTTGACTGTTTTTTTTTTAATTTTTGCATTAAGGCCATAAATGTCTCTACTAGGTTTATTTTTTAAATGATTGATTATGTCTCTTATCTCATTAAAGGTAATTTCTCTGAATACAGGAAATTTAGCTTCTTAAAGACTCTTAATTAGGTCAAAGTTGGTAAGAGGAATACCCTGGATTATATTTTGAGCAATATTTGAGAAAAAATTATTGAACTCATCCGATTTAATATTTATATTGTTTAGGGGATTTTTATCTTTGTCTCTTGAGAATGTATTATTTGCCACATTGCTTTAGCGGGGCTTGCAGATGTACGGATCATCCTGTCATTACACTCTATTTTGGTTTCTTGAATGGCTTTACGATACATTTTTTATAGTTTTTGTATTGCGCTGTAAACTCTAGACATCTGTACTGCTGTTTTAGTTTACCCAGAAATCCCAAACGTTCACGCATCATTTTCAATCTGTCATCAAACCAGCCAGTATTATGAGACTGGTCAGATCTTACTATATAAGACTTCTCCGGAAATTACTGAAGGTATGCACCCTCCAAACATCTCAAACATATTATTTACACTGACAGACCCCCTGTCCTCAATAAATGCCCAGGATGTTTCGTTTACTATATTATGGAATATAGATAAGCCTCTCTGAGTGATCGGCCTACTTACTCTCCGAGTGCTCGTGTGGCCTTCAAGTGGCCCTTCAATATTGCACTCTACAATCTGGCATTTATGATCAGACACATTCATATCAATAGCACTTACACTCTGCACATCCACTCCATTGCTCACAAAAACATTGTCAAGGCAGCGATCTAGGCGTGTTGCCTCAAAAACTGTTTGTTTTAAACCAAACTACCTGTGGTGTCACAAAAACAAGCTGTCTCGTGACACTGTGTGTTAAAATGAATGTTAAATTATTCCGCTATCAACAGATTTGCTCTTCGTCCATACCTTGAAAGGATATCCTCAAAGGTCGTCAAGAAGGTTTAATTCGTGAAAAATGGAGCAAGAATCTAATAATATCCCGTTAAATTTAGGGACAGGTATGGTAAGGCCTTCCAGCAGCTTATGCGCGTGTTGAAAAAATCACTAAAAAGGTAATGCTTGCCTATTTTTCGAAGGGAAATGAGACTCTAAAATTGCCCAGCGGTTTATGGGCTGAATACTCGATGCTCAAAGTTGCAACATTTTTGAAGAAAACTGTTGATTTTTCAAAAATTTCCACTTTAATTACTTTTCTGAAAAGAAAAAATTCACAAAGCGAAAAAATCAAAAGCTTTTAGCAGGCATGACATGCGTACATTTTTAAAACAATTTTCTGGTGAAGTTTGCTTAAGCATGTAGGAGGAAAGAGTTTAACGATATGAGAATACATGACATCCAGGTTCAAGGTGCGTCTATTATGATGATATATTCCCGACACAAATCATGTTTCACGCACATTTACGGTTACAAGGATGTAAAAAAAGAGTCGATCAACTATTTACAGTTTTACAAGAAGTGCCAAGTACTATGATCAGAAAATGCGTCGTCACCTCACTTGTTACTGGAAATGCGCAACGGCAAGGTCACGAACCATGTTGTAGGCAAAAATACAATAGGATGTGGGCCCAGTAAAATTACAAAATGCCTAAATTTGCAAGATCCTTCATCATTTACCCTAAGGAGTTCTGCGACTACTCTGGCAAACCAAGGCGTAGATATTTTAGGCTTCAAAAGGCATGGCGGATGGTGTTCGTCCTCGGTAGCTGAAGGGTATGTGGAAAACTCCGGGAGAATAAAATTCGTTTTTGAAAACAGATCCTTCGTGTAAATTCTTCAGAGCCAACGGTTGAACATGTCATCATTTTCAACACAACTAGGGAATCTGTGATGATATCTGAAGAGAATCATAACATGTTGAACGAATAGTCTCTCGGCTCAAGTACTTTTCTAAAACGGAGTTTTATCCACAATACCAAAACAGAATTATTGCACTCGACGCGCGTTTCGCTAACCAAGTTAGCATCATCAGGAGATTAAAACTAGTTTTAATCAACTCCTGATGATGCTAACATGGTTAGCGAAACGCGCGTCGAGTGCAATAATTCTGTTTCGATATTGTGGATAAAACTTCGTTTTAGTGCATATTGCCGAATGTTCGAAACCCCAACATAGTCAATTACTTTTAATAATTGTTCTAATTGCAACATTTTTTTAAATAAAAATTGTTTTTATTATATAGGTATGCATTTTATTTACTTACAACCCGAGGGTGGTAAGTAATCGCTTACCGATCTAAATCTTTGGAAAAAATGTGTATTAAAAATCGGCGTTTTTATTTCTTACACGCACACGCACAGCGGAAATAAACCGGACTAACAACCTTATTTTTAGGTAATTAAATATAAATAAGCAATTCATAATTAAATTTACCATGTAACTTATAGTAACTTAAATTATAATTGTTTTAGTTTGTAATAAACCCCCTATAGATGTTTGCGAAATGATTAAGAATTAATTCAACCATCCATCTGTCGCTGCTGTCACTCCAAGTAAAAAAGCGTCATACCAATATTATATTTAGTATTGACCCCCTCCTATTTGACTATCAAAAGCTAAAATATTATGTCCCGCAAAAATTTATTAGCTGACCTGTAGCCATTTTTCGGTTTTTTTCACATTTTTGACTTGAATTTGGGTATTTTCGATTACGCAGAGGTTTTTTGTACTAAGTAGCTGAAAATCAGTTACCTAGTCGAAAATTGACCAAGGAACAATAATATGGCCACAGATTTGACTTACAACAAATATCTCTAAAAATATTGGCCAAAAACTCTCAAAATTTACCATTGGGGAAATGTTCAAAAAATCTTTTCTTTGGCTATACAAGGCGGTCGTCTTGTAGAAAAAGAACCATCGAATCCAATGAGCATACACCCAGATTTTTAGGACGAACCGTTCATAAATTGCGCGGCTTCAAAGTTGTATTTTTTTTGTTTTCTTTCAAAAATCTCAATTTTTGATCTCGTGGGACAATGTTCGACCTACAGGCCTATTTTGCGATGTACTTGGACTTCCTGGAGCGCTCAGTGCGAGCAGCGAGAGGCGACAGGAAGTGACAAACGTGAGCTGTGCTGCAGCGCAGCGCCCTTAGCCGGAGCCACAGGAAGGTTCAGGGTAGGCAAACCTGCCAAGCATGCGCATTGGATAACTTGCCTACCCGGGGGCTTATTTGTATTGAGCGTACGAGATCCCGACTTTTTATAGCGCGACTATAATATAAATGTGCAGGCTTTTCACATTTTGTGTTAGTTTGGGTTAGTTTTGGTTGGTTGGGCCCCCGAAGCAAGCGGAGGGCTATGCATGAAGTGTTCAAATATTTGAAGAAACGTAACGGGGGGTATTCTAGCTATCAATTATATACCATTTATATTACAGTCACGCTATAAAAATCGGTTTACTGGATGCTTGATACAAAAATGCTACCCGGTGACTTCGGCGCTGTGCTGTGCGTACGGGCCAGGCCCTTCCTCTCTCTTTCCTCCAACTTCACCTGCCCTACCATCTCTCCCGTCCAGTATTACTGGTCGAACAGTATGGTGAGCCTTCTTTAAATGATGCTCTCACCAAGGCCCTCGGACCATCCGAACCATTGAGTGTTTTGAGTGGAATGTATGTTTACCTTACAATTGATTGCCTATGGCTCCATAAATGCTTTAAACTTCTTACAAGATAGCGCCATTTCGACTCTGGCTCCAGGGTGTAAACAGCACAAGTGCTAGTTAAGTGACCCTAACGAAGCTGAAAACCCTAAAGGAAACTGGAAAACTGTCGACGTTTCGAGGATCAAATCTGTCTCCGTCGTCAAGAACGAATGTATGTTGTTGTTCTGCTGGCAAAAAAACAGATCCATTATAATGGTCACCGACGTCTACAGCGATGAATTAGAAGAGGATGTGTCACTCCTGATGCCAAATCTGCCAGCGAAGGAGCTAAATTAGCCAAAAGACATGAAAACTGCAACAATTCCACTTACACGTGTGCTTTGTGAAGTAGCACTTGAAGAGAAGCTTAACAAAATGTATTTGACTTTCTCTGATCTGGACAAAATGTACACTTTGAGAATTTTGAGAAGGCCTCATTAAAGGCTCTTATTATTTTACTAAATGAAACACTTTTTGTATTCCATGTATCTTATTATGCATTGAATACAAAAAGTATTTCATTTAGTACATTTCGTACATGCACACAGCCTTGGCACTCTTCATTTCTTATTATTTTGTTTCATATAAAAATAAATTTAATTAATTTGGCAAGAACTTCATTACTCTCATTCATTACAAAATATCAATACACTATTTAGACGGTTACACTATACCCCAGAAATACCCCTGACCATAGGAAACGTACAAAGGCACGCACCTCACGACGCCTAGTTGTCAAAACATCCGATGCCACCTGGTCAACTACGTGAAAGGAGACCGGACGGGAGAGAGAGTAGGGCGGGAGAGGTTGGAGGGTGGAGAGGGAAAGGATCTGGCCCGTGCACAGCACAGCGCCGGACGCCAGCAGCCGACGCCCCCTGGTAGGCAAATTATCTAACGCGCATGCTTGGCAGGTTTGCTTACCCTGAACTCTCCTGGCCCTCCGGCTAAGGGCGTTGCGCTGCAGCACAGCGCACGTTTGTCACTTTCTGTCGCCTCCCGCTGCCCGCACCAAGCGCCCCAGAAAGACCAGGTACATCGCAAAAGTGGGTCGGACATTGTCCCACGAGATCAAAAATTTATATTTTTTAAAGAAAACAAAAACCTCCAGCTTTGAAGCCGCGCAATTTCTAAATGGTTCGTCCTAAAAATCTGGGTATGTGCTCATTGGATTCGCTGGTTCTTTCTCTATAAGATGACCGCCTCGTATAGTCAATGAAAATATTTTTTGAACATTTCCCCAAGATTTGGGACTTTTTTTGGTAAATTTTGAGAGTTTTTGGCCAATATTTTTGGAGATATTTGTCGTAGGTCAAATCTGTGGCCATATCTTTCAACCTACTACTGCGGAGGAGATTGAAAATCATATTTATCAAGTCTAATGCAATGGGGTCTGTTAACGTTAAAATGCTTCTCTACGTAATACCCCATATAAGTGCCCATTTAATGTTTATATTTAACAAATGCTTAGCAACAGGCAAATTCCCTTCTGCATGGAAGACCGCGCACGTGGTTCCTGTGCCTAAGTGTATGTGTCCCTCAACTGTGTCTTAATTTAGACCAATAAGCCTTTTACCTACTTTGTCGAAGGTTTTGGAAAGAATTGTTGCTGATTAGTTAAAAAAATATTTATCATGTAATAATGTTTTACCTGGAACTCAGTCCGGATTTCGATCCAGTCATAGTACCTCAACGGCCTTATTGAAAGTAACCGATGACATATTTAGAGCTTGCGATGGAGGTCAAAATACCTGTCTTGTCTTGCTAGATTACAGCAAGGCTTTCGACACCATTGATTACAAAATACGTTTCCTTAAACTTCAATATTTTGGACATGGGGATAATGCTTTGAATTTTTTTTGGAAATACTTTACAAATAGACAACAGAGGGTCCTTTTCCGTCATAGTATTTCTAATTTTTCTCTAAAAGACAGGGGCGTTGCTCAGGGCAGTAGGTCCCATATTTTTTTCTTTATACACCGCCGATTTCTGTAGATATTTGAATTACTGTAACTATCACCAGTAACCCGAGTTTATTATTCATTTAAAACACCTGATCTGGACTTAGCAGCTGGGAGGATTAATCAGGATCTTGAGACTGTGGCTGTGGTGTCAAATGCTCATGGTTTGATCTTAAATGCATCAAAGACTCAGCTAATGATATTTAGAAAAGATAGGTTATCTATTTCTAATAATCCTAGTTTTGGAATCAATGTCACTGGTAAGCTTTTGATCCCCGCTGAAACAATGACTAATCTTGGTTTGTGTATCGATGCTGATTTGAGATTTAACTCCCATGTCAAAAGTATAATCAGAAAATCATTTTTTAAACTTAAACTTTTATATCTTCATAGGGACTCATTGTCGGGTCTGTCTTTTGAAGCGGGATAAGGTTAGCCTGCAGAAGGTACAGAATGCCTGCCTAAGATTTTCTTACAACCTGCGGAAATTTGATCACGTTTCTCGTAGTCTTATCCAGTTCTGGATGGTGTCTGGTTTATAGAATAAGTAGGACGGGAATTCCAGGGTACCTGCATGAGTTGCTTATTAGAGGTGCCGATGTTCACAGTCGTGATACAAGACACCGTGACCTCTTCTGTATCCCATGACACCACACAACCTTTTTTAAAAATTCTTTCTCGTATAATGCTGTGACTATTTTTACCATTTTAGTTAATAGGTTTCTTATTGGTGTGAGTTATTATTTAGATAAATCATATTAATCCAGGGTGATTGTAATGAGCAACTATGTTGGATACCGCCACCCTCCCTGTAATGTATTATTATCTATTGTACCATGAAACATAAATAAAGGCATTTTGTATTGTATATTCTTGTTCCTTTGTCCATTTTACACTAGGTAACCAATTTTCAGCTACTTAGTACAAAAAACCTCTGCGTAATCGAAATTACCCAAATTCAAGTAAAAAAATTTGAAAAAAAAAACGAAAATGGCTACAGTTTAGCCAATAAATTATTGCGTGATGTCTTTGGGTAATATGCCCACATCGGAGGAGGTCGATGCCAAGTGTGGCTCGTCTTAAATAATTTTACTCATTCAGATATCTATAACATACTTCAAATAGATCTACCATTTTAGCAGAATTATTATTTAAGTTGACACAGCTCCACTACATTAAATTAAGCCACAGTAGATTTGGTAAATCCGAGCGTAATTACGTTTTCGTGAGGTTCCTGATGTACAGCTTTTACAAGTCAGTGATTCAGTGGTAAATTATTATTGTTTCTAATTTTTACAAGCTTTTATTTACTGTGGATCTGTCTGTAATCAAATCTTGCAAGCTGAATTAGAACTATGTACTTCTAAATGTCCGATTGACTTGAAATTTGGTACACGTTTATAGTTCCGATGACAATACAATATTATAATGTTGTTAAGTTTACACCTCCCCCCTTTCGGGGGTAGGGGAGGGGGCACTACTTAAAATATGTCCGATTTCGTTTAAAATTGGAATATGGTGGTTTTTGGGGACAAGGAATATGAATTTTCTATCAGATTTTGAAAATTCAAAATGGCGGATTCAACATGGCCGATATTGAGTTAAATGTTGCAAGTCAATTTTAGCTGACTTCTACATATCCAATTGGCTTCAAATTTGGTATGCGTTTGTTGTTCAAATGAAAATATAAAATTATGGTCTTGCTTACACTCCCCCCTCCCTTTCAAGGGTAGGGTAGATGGGCACTACTTAAAGTATGTCCGATTTCGTTTAAAATTGGTATATGGTTTTTTTTGGGGACAAGGAATTTGAATTTTTTATCAGATTTTGAAAATTTAAAATGGCGGATTCAACATGGCCGATTTTGGGTTAAATGTAGCAAGTCAATTTTAGCTGACTTCTACATATCCAATGGGCTTTAAATTTGGGATGCGTTTGTAGTTCAAATGAAAATATAAAACTATGGTGTTGCCATTGTTTATTCTTATGAAGACAGTGGTGTTGCTTACACTTCCCACCTCCCTTTAAAGGTTAGTGGTGAAGGCACTACTTAAAGAATGTCCGATTTGGTTTAAAATTGGTATTAGGGGGTTTTTAGGGACAAGGAATATAATTTTTTTTTATCAGATATTGAAAATACAAAGTGGCTGATTCAAAATGGCTTTTATTATATACTACGAATCTAAGTTTTGTAAATAAAAATATAATATTTACTAAATTTATGATTTTGCTATACCATAATACCTACTAAAAAGTAAAAAATAAATAAAAGTAAAAAATAAATTTTTAAAAACAAGCTTTTATTTAAATGCACTAAAAAGAAGAAAATAAATTTTGAAGTAAATCAAACCCATTATTTTGATACATTAAACATTTTTATATGATATAAAAGCTTGTCGCGAGAAATTTAAACAGGAAAATCTCGCGACAAGCTTTTATATCATATAAAAATGTTTAATGTAACAAAATAATGGGTTTGATTTACTTCAAAATTTATTTTCTTCTTTTAAGTGCATTTAAATAAAAGCTTGTTTTTAAAATTTTATTTTTTACTTTTATTTATTTACATTTTAACCTAATTTTAATGTTGTTTTTTTTCAGGTACAACCTGTTGGTACTGATGGCAAACCAATCTCCGATGCGGAATATACCCGTAGTGGCCTTTTAGGTTTTCTTGGACCGGGAGGCTTAGTCTTTGTGTGTGGTTCTAGAGATGGTCTTATGACAGTTACAGGTAATTTTCATCCCTAAATTTGAAAATGTATTCCACAAAAATTCAAAGAAATAACAAGAACATTCTCATTTAAACTGGAATGAACATGCTCTGTATTCTGGATTCTTCTACCTAGGAGATGCATATACCTGATCAGATAACAGTGCTCTGTGAGGAAACTTGTCATAAGCCTCATGTTTTTTCCTTCATGGCTATCAGACTCTCACTTTATCAAGAATTGAGTCTTGTAAAGACCAACCTTCCTCGTTTCTTGAGTCATCCGTTCATGGTATAGCTTATTTAAGCTCTTGACGTGCCATGCGATCGGCCTTCTCGTTACTGTAATTACCATTTTTTAAGCAGAGGCTGCGTGTTATATTGGAAGCTATAAACCATATAGGCATAGAAAGTGTATATTAATCCGTGAAGATACAGCAACCCAAATTAGCATATCCACCAATTAACACAGATCCTTTGGGCATATAATATGTTGTATATGATCTTTGTAAATTCTATAGAGAACTTCATATTGACATGAAAGTTTATTATTCACTCGAACCTAAAATGTCCAATGTCTTTCAAATCCAGTTCAGTAATGTATAATTATTTGACAGTAGCAAAAATAATGATCAAATCGCAATTACGCAAGTTAGATTAGTTTTTCTTTGGTAAATTTATTTGGTGACTATATCCCTGTAATTTTTAAATTATTTGATGCCAGCAATAATAGATATTTTACAAAGTATCTTCAAGCTAATGTGGTTGGTCTTTTTAAGGGAGAAAACATAATGCAGATGATATAATAGCGACGGTTCTAGCTGTGGAACCAATGAAGTTCATTTATAGGGGACGAATAGCTGTATTTAGTATACGAGTTTTGAGGGACGAACGGATATGTGTGATAGCAGAACAGAGACCCGATTGTAGTGAAGAAGAGGTAAGGACGCAGATAGACAAAATAGATCAGAATTACGCATGCTCATTTATATTGCTTTACATTCTTTCTTAGAGTGTTATTCTTATTATCTAGCATGGAATTTGGTATAAATATTATTTTCTAACTAGTCTACACCTGAGAATTATACTTATTTAATATTTAGATTACTATTCTACAAATACTTTTTAAAATTGTTTAGTACGTATTGGATATTCTCAAGAAGCAGGATATAATATTTAGTATTCAGAATTTTTTGAAAATACTTGCACCTATTTCTATTTATATATCACGAAAGCATTTACGATGCCTCGCGATACCTATGTTGACATAAAACATCATGTATTCGCCATTTATATTTGTCTAATTTAAACATTAAGTCTATAAGCCATATGAAGGTCCTATTCGCTACGTGCAGCTGCTGGGTGGGGAGCCGGTGAGCGATCGTGCACGCCATCGCCAGTGGCATGTACGATCACGTCTTATATATGTAATATCATTGTTGAAACATGGGAGCTCGCAAATGTTGTATTATTAGTTGCAAAAAGACATAAAAAACGATGTGTGCTTAAGACCACAGTGAGATTAATATTATGAAATATAAGTATTATTTCGTGTTCCATATTTTCAATTACTTCGATATCTCAGGTAACATTTCACCTAGAAATCTCCCATAAAATCTGCGGAAACCGCTGCTTGTCGCTTGAAAAATGTCCAAATTATCCGGCATTGGCCCACATACCCATACCCAGACAGCAATATTAAAATTTTAAACATTGAATGAGCCGCTTAAGTGAAACACTGAAGTAATTTAGAATCTATTCTGAATGCTTTACTCTAATACCTTTATTACTGTTTATTTAATATTCCAATAAGTTTGAATAATTGTTTGCAGTATTTAGTATTTAATATTCGTATACTTTTTTTCAATTATTCGACCCAAGTCTATGAAATTACTTAGAAGAGTTATCAACACATAATAGTTGTGCTTTAGATAAGCTTGTTTTGAAGGTTTTACGATTTTAATTAAAAAATACACCAAATGAATTACAAGAATGATAGACTTAGCATGATGTTCAACTAAACTATGGAATAATGAAGTAGTCCTAATTTGAATACGGTGTATCTTTTATAATTTGTATCAATTTTTAAACTGTGTCCATTAGCAAATTTACTTGGCTTTCAAATCCTGGGGTCTGCAAAAATGAAAATAACTTAATAGTACATACTTATTAAATAAATATTCTATACTGTTAAAATTTAGAATAAGGTTGGGTTAGATATACAGTACACATAATTATGAGAAAAGGGGGAAATACACATTCTAGCTACATTAGTAACAACAATTTCTTTTGAAAATTAATCCATCACAAAATGGCGCCGTTCTTGTGGCTCATTTACAGGTACTCTGATTTTTCAGTATAAAATCTCTTTTTTCGGAAAACAGAAACTTATCTGCCGGACCTAATACCGACTAGTATAAGACATACTTCCTTCATATGTAGTGTGAGTTTGAGTGAGATGGAATTCGTTTTCGGTTTCATGCCATACAAGAGATAGTAATTATGATGTTAAAAAGGAGCACCTCTCCGAGCGCAAGAGCAACAACAGGTTTGTGTAAGTGTGACAGAGAAAAGAAACGCATTCGCTTGTCCTGCGCTCAACATAGTGGTAGATAGAAAAAATTAGTTGTATGAAACAATTTACCAGGACATTTAAAAACTTAGAATTTTAAAAATAATATTCAAAACTAAGCAAATTTCGATGTACGGTGAATGAAAAAAGGAGAAACAAACAAATTTAGTCGCACCTCATACTTAGATCTAAAAATTATTCATCCGGAGCGGGAGCATCCAACAAAGCCAGACATCCTTTGTGAATTTTTGAAAGATAATTGTAGATCGAACTAAGATTTTGAGTATCACTTTTCTTGTTCATTGTGTTATCTTCAATATTAATGTGAACCCTTTCAAGAAAGATTCTGTAGTAGTTATTTGCTTTTTCCAAAATCGCAGTGCCATCCCTATTTATTACATGATCCAATTCCTGAAAATGTTCCGCTAGTGCGCAGAATTGCACCCCTCTTCGGATATCACTCTTGTGTGATGTAAGGCGGCCCTTTAAGTTTCTGGATGTTTGACCTATATAGCACATTTCACAGCTTTTACATGGAACTTTATATACTATATTGTAATTCTCCTTCAGTGGTAAAGGAAATTTAGTTTTTGTATATAATTGGCTTGTCTTTTAGCTATTTTAACACCCATATTTTTAAAAAGGTTGGTAAGTTTGCTTGTTAAGCCCTCTATGAACGGTAAGGATAAATACTTTTGTATGTTATTCGTGGTATTTGTTATTCTATCCTCAATTATAGTTTGATCTATTGATGTTAAAGTGTTCAAAGATGGAGTTTTATATTATATTCTCTGAGATTTTATATTGAGTACTAAATAGAAATTCGTTTACCAGGGTAGGAATTGTCCAACAATATATCCTTTAACTGTGATATGGATTGATCTCTGAATTCAGGGTGTGTGAGTTTGGTTGCCCTTGCTTTCATCCCTAGAACTAGGTTAATTTTTGTTTTCATCGGATGATATGAGAAATAACTTATTAACCTATTGGAACAATATGGTTTTCTGTACCATTTTGTTTTTAAGATGGTATTTTCAGTTCTAGTAACGAACATATCCAGAAAAGGAATACTCATTAGTTTCTTCTTCCACGGTAAACTGGATATGTGGATTGAAAGGATTAAAAATATCTAAAGCAACTTCTATTCTCCCATGAGGTACTGAGAGTAAAAGCTCATCTACGTAACGTTTGACAAAAGGCACATGAAAAGGCATATATTGGAGACAGTCACTAACCAGGTCATCCAGTACGTAATTAACAAGAATTGGTGGTATTTTAGATCCCATGGGTGTACCAAAAATTTGTTTGTAATTTGTGTTGTTTAATATCACTACATTTGAGTCAAAGATGAACTTAAATATATTTTCAAAAGTGGAATAATCCAGATTACAATATTGAGAGATGGTATCCCATTTGTTGTGCAAACTAGTTAGTATTACTTCTAAAGGAAGGTTTGTAAAAAGCAAGACGACATCAAAACTCACAATAACATAATTATTCGGAAGTTGATAGATAGATAGATAGATAGATAGATAGATAGCCCTTTATTAGATCACAAATTACATAATTTCACAATAATGCAATATACATTACCACTATGGATATAGATCGTGTCACATAATATAGGTTTAAATATTTCGAACAACTCTCATTTTGTACAATATTCTACACAGATTAAAACTTCGAACGACAAAATTAAAATTAAAATTTTATACCACAAACATTGTAATAATTAAAAACATTAAAAACTGTTAACTAGTGCTTTATTCACCTCTCTATTCAAGTAAAATTAATTTAAGCTATAATACGCTCTCCCCATGAGAAACCTTTTGAGTTTCTTTTTATAAATTCAGTCTTTCCCCTCCAACTAAAGAAATTAAACTCACTGGCATTATGGCGGGTTTGGAACACATCATTACTTTTCAAGATGATGCTCAAAAAGATCTTCTTAGAGACCATTATACTAATATATTAACTAACTTTGTTCATACAAATCATGACAGCAAACCCCTATTGAATGATGTTTTTCAGAAAAGCAAACTTTTTCTGAAAAATAATCCAGACCTATACTTAGTTCGTAGCGATAAGGGTAATGTGACAGTGGCAATGTACAAGAACTATTATATAGAGAAAAGTCAAGATCTTCTTAATGATAGGAATTATTATCAAAAACTTCATAACAATCCAACTTATGTATTGCAGCTCAAGGCTAATGAAATTATTAAAAATCTAAAGGACAAGGGTTTCATCGATGGAACAGAGGCAAAGATAATGACTACATACAACTCAATAACTCCTAGGTTTTACACTCTACCCAAAATTCACAAGCCTATTTTATCTATGAGGCCAATTGTCTCATCCATAAATCGGCCAAATGGCTCATTAGCTAAGTTTTTGACAAGAATACTAACTCCACCTTATAATACAAACAATGCGTTTTATGCTAAGGACTCGTTCTCTTTCAATGAATTTATAAATACCTATCAACTTCCGAATAATTATGTCATTGTGAGTTTTGATGTCGTCTCGCTTTTTACAAACCTTCCTTTATAACTAATATTAACTAGTTTGCACAACAGATGGGATGCCATCTCTCAATATTGTAATCTGGATTATTCCACTTTTGAAAATATTTTAAAGTTCATCTTTGACTCAAATGTAATGATATTTAACAACACATATTCCAAACAAATTTTTGGTACACCCATGGGATCTAAAATATCACCAATTCTTGTTAATTACGTTACTATTATGGGGTCAGTCGCCAGTAAAAATATTCGCCCTCCTTTTCTACAATATGACGGACACAGTTCATCCAAATGCCACTTGCGTTTACTTCATCAATTACTGTTCTTTTTTTTAATAGCTTCCTTGTCGCCTTTTGAGGAAGTTCCATATTTTTGCTCTCCATAAATTTCAGAATATCGTCCTTTTTATTACTGCTATTGTGAACTTTGCTATGAAGGCGAGAATGATACGATGCATTGTCCATAAAATAACGGAATTTTGGGGAATATTCGGCAGCAATTGTTCGGTAAACCACTTTTCAAATAGACTGGCGGTCATGTCTTCATGATAATCAGCCGACGAGTGCTTTATATTTTTAGCAGACAATAACAAAGCACTGGGTACAAAGCCCTTATCACTTCTTGCATGCAGTATAATCACTCGTTTGCCGCAAGAACAAGGCCCGTTTAATTTGCAATTACTGCTATCATCAACCCAACCACACTCAACTACGTCATGTGTGTCAAACCATGTTTCATCTAAATACACTATTTCCCTTTTTTCTTGGCGATATTCCTGAATTTTGCGTAAGTATCGTGCCGGTGAGCAACTATGCGATGCGATTCGATGATAACCATTCTTTTATCCAGTTTTTTATATTTAAAACCGCAATTGAGTAAGATATTACGCAAAGTGTCGAGAGATTTGTATTTATAATTCTGGTAATCCGTTAATTTATCTCGAATCATTTCCAATGTCGGAATTTTGTTCTCTTTGTAAAATTGATATACTACTCGGCGTATAACTTCTTTGGAAGCATTATCATTTTTTTTACCTTTTGGTCGGATCTTTTTCGCTTTAAAGTTTGGTCAATGATATCTCCTCCCTTAATCACTTTATAAACTATAGAGCGTGGAAGTTTAGTAAGCTCACAAATTCTTTTTGATATTTAATTTTCTGATTTTCACTTTTCAAACATGTATACATATTTAAAATAATTCTTTGTTTTTGGATATGTAAGTTTATTACGAAACTCTAAAAGCTCTGCAACGGCATTGGTTTTGGAATTTTCAGATTTCGATTCACCTTCAGAAATATCGAAAGGTCGAACAACAATCACAAGAACAACAACAAAGTACAAAGCAAATACTGATAAAACTAACAAAAAAACTTGTCAAAACACGTAAACTGAAACCACGCGGTACAGCACTGACTGTCGCTAAAATCATACAATTTATATGCTCGAACTCTAAAAACAATTAAGGAATTTCGCAGGGACCAATCAAATGCGCTAGTTTTCTAATACCGCCCACATTTTGTGAAGACAGACTTCTCAAGTCAACGTAGACTACCTACGAGGAGCCGTCAATAAGAATTTTTATTTCATGCATTTCAATTCAAATCTATAAGAAATTGATCGTACCCCAATTTCCTAGCTGTTTTACACTGACTTCGTATAGACTTTACTTACTAGTGTTTTGTAATTTTGTTTTATTTGAGCTTAATAATTTCAGTAGAAAAACAATCACCGTATCTCTATTGATTTAAATAGATAGATTCCCGTATTAAAATATTTATGTTTTTGTTAAAATATACCCCACGAACTTCCAATCAAGGGAATAACCCAAAGTAACCCAGTTATTGACTGAGACATGTCGATAACAACTTTACCCTCGTTTCTGTTTCAATTTTAAACGCAATGAGGGTGAAACGCAATAAATGGTATAGTGTTATTGCATTTATTCCTGTGCATAGGAAGCTGTATAAGGACGTGTTCCTGACAGACGCAGTGGACACTATGTGAGTGCCTGTCAATTTTATGTTTTTAATGTTTTCATTTAGAACTTATTTACCGATGCTGAGACTTGAATTATTTAAGTGACGTGCCTTACCGAGGCAGTCGCTCTACTGTGTCTTATAGGTACCAGGTATAACTATTTTTTTTATTTTTATAGTCATTCCAATGGATGTCGCGAGTACTCCAAGCGGTCGACTCCATCCACCAAGTAGGAATCTATTGTTTAGCTTTAGTACCTCCGAACTACCTCCCTAAAACACCGCTAGGAGGTATCCACCTTTCCGAGACAAAGAGGCGATTTTTAGAGGGGGCACTTCATCCAGCTAATGTTTTAATGTGCCCGCACACATGTGTTACCAATCTGCCTAAACCTCGAGAAGTCCATTCAGGTAAATACAATGAAACAACCGTGTATATGGGTCATACAATTTTGAATTATCAACAAAAATGTTAACAAACGCTTTTGTATTTAGGGCGCATTCATGCATGAACACCATTGTTGACACAATTATTTACATGGAAATTATCCCCTTGGCAAACTTATATATCATAAACTGGCCATTTTCTGGTTCAGGTCTTGGGCCTTGGAATGATCTTTTTCATAGTGATGTAATATGCTGGCGCAATGAGCAAATTCGGCACAAATATGCATAGAAGTTGTCTGCTGACTTAGTATATTGAGACTCTCATTAAGCTTAAGCTCTTTAAACTGGCCTTCGACGAAAATCTGCATGATACAAAGTCTTTTCATTTTCACTAAAATCACGCTATATTTTGACTAAACTTATACTTGATATTTCCCAAAAAGCTAAACTGCTAGCTGCAAGATGAATTTTGCATTCCTAGATCTTTCTGAAACGTTTAATGGTCTTTTATCACTTATACGCTTCCATTTTCTTAAATTTTATAGATAATCCAATTTTTGCAATATGAATTTTCAACCAGTCAATTACAATGCATTTAAATCGGTCTTATATTTTACATACATATATTTTAGCCCGACAGATACAGTTTAAAATATTCTAATACGAATTGTTATAGATATTATTGGTATCAGGAGAGATGTGAGGTGAGCCCAGAGAGATAAAAACTAAAAGGAGAGGCGACAATAATAAGCGTCAGCACCTTTCGTGTTGGTGTACCCGTTTTTGGTGACCTTGACTCTGCAGGCTCCGTTGACAACAATACCACTAAGTATCGGGAGAAAAATATTTTAAGCTAATGACAATGACATCTGATCACCTGAAATCGGCTTATGGTGTTTTGATTTTGACAATTATACCCTTTGTGCCTAGACATGCGCATACAAAATCGATTGACAGGCTGTCGCCACTCCTTTTAAGTTTTTTTCCTCTCTGGTGAGCAGCAAGGGCATTTTAGGTTTTGGCCTTGGCCGATAGATGTTTGACCTTCCCGCAACTACTACTGCTAATGTTATTATCATTGCAAGGTGGCTTTGGTGTTGGTTAATTTGCACAATCTAATACTAACCGTTTACTCCTATACTAATTAACTAAAAACTTCTTAATCATTATTTAGAATGCTGACCATTATAAATTGTTTTTCTTTTAAAACTTACTCACTGGTCGATTGCAATTATTTGGCAGTTTCAAATTTTAGTGTCTCAAAACCGGCTACACTGACTTTAACATGCTGTTAGCCCCGTTTCACACGAATCCGACATCGGACATCCGACGTCGGATATCCGATTATTTATAATTTTCACACCACTCCGACTGTCCGACAAACGTGTGAAAGCTTTCATTTAATGTTACGTACCTCGTGATCGGATATCCGATGCTGGATGATCTTATCCGGCTTGTGTGAAAAGGCATTTAAAAGGCGATTTTTATGGACATCGATGATCAAAGATTTTGTTTAATTTTAGAAAGTTTTAAAAATGACAGAACAGAAGAAGCTAGAAGTTGAAATTTTTATCAGTGCTATATTTCTGCATCAGAATTCATTACGAGATTTATAGTTTTTGAAATTAAACTTCTTTGCTGAGGGGGCGACACTTTTCGAGCGTTACGAAAATTCCGATCGCGCGAGGGGATTTCGAAGAGTATGTCAGCGGTGACAGAGGGGGATGGGCCTGTATGAGGGGAAAATGGAAGCGTGGACTTCACGCACAAACATTTTTTTCCTTTAAGCCCAGTCGTATATGCCATAACACTTTTGAAATTCTTCTGCAAGTTAAAATTAGGCTTTTTAATAGTGAAAGAGTATAGGCAGGAATATTTCTGGTTCATTAAAGGAAAAAATCTATGTGTAACCGATTATTAGCCATTCCTATGAAATCGATATCATTTTTTAAATTAAAATTGTTAATTTGCCATTAATGAAACAGTTGCTAATGATAAATGCTTAATTAGGATACCCATATTATTATGTATAACTTTTGTATTAGCTTGTTAACTACGTACGAAGGTTTTCAGTCAGGTCATCTCGATTTTTGCGTTTGTTAAATTGTAATAATTCAAAGCTAAGAATAAAAAATTATAAAAAAAATCTACTGAGTTCGTCTCTGATAAAGTATCCATATTGTTCCTACACTTAGCCACGCCTACCGATACCGTCTTTTATCGTTTTATTCAAACGGTGATAGCGCCTCCTTTTATTTTATCTCGATGGCCCTGGTTAAGTCTATTAATTTCATTTATAACTTTTTGCTGAATGTCCTCGAGACTTCTGTTCGGTCGTTGATAAACTACATTTTTTAAATGACCCCATAAAATGTATCCATAGGCGTGATATCGGGGCTATTTGGCGGCCAATGAATTGTTCTGTTACGGTCAATCCACTGATTGTAATGCTCCTTTAAGTATGTTATTACCACTTCTCGAACTGCATGACGCGGAGCACCATCCTGCTGCCAAATCATATTGTTGAAGACTTGCGATGGCAATCTTTCCAAGAAATCCTCGATATCGTTTTGAAGAAACTGGAGGTATCTTTGGCCTGTTAAAGAGCCACGATAAAATAGTGATCCAATGATTCTATTTTCAAACATCCCATGCCAAACATTAAGTGAGCTCCTACCTTGAAACTTTATGATTTCATATCTATGAGGGTTATTAATTGCTGCCCAGTATCTTG
Source organism: Pissodes strobi (assembly GCA_016904865.1). Taxonomy (NCBI): domain Eukaryota; kingdom Metazoa; phylum Arthropoda; class Insecta; order Coleoptera; family Curculionidae; genus Pissodes; species Pissodes strobi. The sequence continues at coordinate 51,202 of MU188642.1, forward strand.
TATTTTTTCCGTCAGTCCATAGAATTTGATTATATAAATTATAATCTTCGTCTTGCTCTCTCATCAGCATTGAAGCAACAAATCGAAATCGAAGATCTTTTTGGTGTTGTGTTAAGTATCGAACGGGAAGGATGCAATATGGTTGCACATTTTTTTAAAGTTCTGTGAACTGTTCCATAGCTAACTCTCCAGAGCCCTGGACCATACCTTACTTCTCGTACCGCTTGCGGAATAGAACTCTTCGGATTTGTAGTAAAATATTAAACAATGGCTCGATTCCTTCTGTTCTGTCTTTTCATCTTTTTTGGCTTATCTTTCAGTGTCTTGATTTCTTCAAATAGGGTCTTAATTCTGAGAATTGTATCTACTGCAATGTGTTTCTGGAAACTCTCAAAAAATGTTATTTGTGTTTGTCGAGCATTCTCTCCACTTTTGTAATATAATTTTATTACACTTAGTAGTTCTTCTAAAGAATATTTCATTATTTGTAACTAATTCGTGAAAAATATAGTATAGAAATTTGAAAGTTGATTATTTTGTCTGACTGACGGCCGCTTTAAAGCAGGTTAATGGTTGAACAGGTGAAACGGGTATCAATCTAGCAAGTATTAATCGTACGGTAGACGAATATTTTCCGAATTTAAAACTGAAGAAAAAAGGCGTTTATGAATTAAAAATCCATTATTTTAGATCAAAATTTATATGAGAAATCGGATAAGCACATTAAAAATATGGCATCCCATTTAAAAATATATCAAAGTGACCCCTAGCATTTTCAATTGTCTTTTGCTGAACATATCCGAATTCGCGGGAGAAAAATACATAAGATGGCTATTTCAGTTTCTTTTTATAAAAGTACAGGGAAAGTAAAAAAATCGCCTTGTCTAGTCCTCGTTGGATAACCCTGTACAACAAATCGTAGCGTATGTGGGCTATTTAAGCGCCATCTACAAAAGCACTTAGCTTTGAAAAATAGTTAATGGCTAAAAAGCGCATTTGTGTGAATTGGTAAACCAAATATCAATTTGCGCTAATTAGAAAAAATAAACTCAGCCTCCTCTGAGAAACCTAACATTTTTAGGAAGAGTAAGCGAAGCATTTGGTTAGTGTGCCCACCGCATCCTATTTATTTTAAGATACCTTAATTTGCGCTTATAGTCGACGTAAATTAGATTTTTCAAGAGAAATAATTTATAAAAATTAAAAAATTTGGATACGAACTCCTTAGAGACAAGTGAATATAGATCAAAAGAGTTCCCACCTCACAGGAGGGTGCTTCATCGCCTTCTAATGTTGCCTCCTGTTAGTTTTTTAAATTTATCTCGGAAACTGTTACCCTGGTCATAAAGATATATAGAACTTAAATTATTCGCTATAAAATTGTACATCGTTTATGTCCTATACAATGTTTCCCTGTGTCGAGCCGTAACTTCACAAATATGAGTTGAATACTGAAGTCGCGCAAAAACAGATAAAACGATATTTTATATTCTAGCCCGTTTCCACAGCACCGCTGAGGTAGAGCCCCCGGTACGTTTTTTTTTTAAAGTGGTTTCCCCATGAGGCCTAATCCATCAAAAACTAACCGCTGTTTATTCCATGATTGGAATATCTTCAGGTAATTCTTCCTCTACCACTGAATTAGGACATCCTTGTCCATGACAATTGGAGCACATCCAACTTTAATCCAACCGTAGCACAACCGCATCGTTTTCCGCAACCCTTTTTACAACTGCGAGATATTAAGTTAAGAATAGAAGTAGGAGCTGGTATCTCAGTTGTAGGAATTGGCACCAAAATTTGCCTGATTGTTTTCCAACCCCATTCATTAGGCTTCAAAATATCTCCACGCCAGGAATGAATTTGTTGAAAACGCGATACGAATGTTGTTCTAAAGCAGCAGATGTAGGTGGTAATTTAAATAATAGCACTGCATGATTAGATTGACCAACAAATTTATTAAATGAAATTAATCTAAAATGGTTTAACGATGTAACAGTACGAGGTGTCTTGTATAAACCTATTGTGATTTTTTCTCCAGCTCGTACAATGTCAGGCTTCATCGATGATGGATTATTACATATATTCAAAACATCGTCCAAGTCCCTTCTAGTATTTATCAAGTTTACAGTTTGTACTTTTCCATTGCCAAAAAATGTCAACGTCGTATCACATCCACTGAAGGCCTGAGCAAATAATATATTATTTTTACAGTTATCAAGGACTTTCGAGTTCTGAATATCGAGTGAACTATATGCCCTTTCCTTGATGCTTCTTTGAACATCTCTTAGATATTGAATGTCTTTATCAAAAAGACAAAGAGCAATTATGAATATGAGAAGGTCAACATCCTGTCCCACGACGACTACTGTGGGACTATTATAAGCTTCCTTAATAGCAGTTTGGATAATTAGAGTACCTGCATCATATGTTAGCAAATGTGCTCTTATAGCCCTCGAGCATATGCATGTCCAGAAACCATGTGAGGTACTGATGCTGCTCCGTAAACTATAGACCACAAATCAGACAGTACGCTGTTGTTCATAACATAACCGATGGTGCCTAAATATGACATTAATAAATGAAAACCGCCCAATCTAACAATAACGTTTGACAATTCTCCAGAATTCACAGAGGCAACAATGTCCCTATCTTTAAATATAAAGTGGCTGATCGAACGTCACAACACAAGGAGTTTGATCCAACTTTTTGATCTCCTCTGCGGCATATTTTAAAACACTGAATATTGTGTTATAATTTGAAGGTGGTTCATTAAGAAAGGGCAATGCAATGATTTTAGATTTAGTATAAGGTAAACTGTGTGTCACCGCATCCATGAAGCCTCCTTGCCACGACGGAAAAGAAGGTACCTGCAAGAATTTACCAAATATCCAAGCCAAATCATGACTTGAAGGTCCCGAAACTTGTTTAAATATATCATCAAAGTACACCTTCTGTAGGGGAATATCTTGAATACCCATCCTCTATCGCTCAAAATGTTGGATTTGTACTTGTCTACTATTAGCAATCTCAGTCGCAGATGGGGTTGATAATTTGACAATCTTATGACTTACGGCATTATGTGGTGTAATACATTGTATTCCACCCATCGCATGGAACGTTCCCTTCCCAGTCATAGTGTTGATGTTTACATCAGCATTATCCAATATAAATTGTGAAATGGAATGTTTGTCAATATCGGGGTTCCAGGAGATTACAGCAGAATTTTCAAACTGTGACACGTCACTATGACTAGAACAGAAACCCAAATTGGACACAGCATGAACAATATTTCTGGAATCAACTTTTCGAAACAAGTACACTGCCAGACCAAGCAGTATTGGAGACACAAAGGAGCGAGGTCTTGTTGCCATTATAATTGAATGGCAATTGCGGTACATTTTCTATAAATACCTTCACTTTTGGTTTTCTTATTTTTGACAATAATTATGCTTAAAAGGGTTCTTAGTGTTTCTGGATCCAGTTCATCTGCCCCGTCTGTGAAGTTTGTTAAGTCGTGATATTCAGTTGTATCATATGCGGTGCTCCGAATATCTTCACGAATTATGGTCGCTGCAGCTTTAACAATTGGTGGCACGACTTAAATGGAGCTGGGTAGGACATGTCGCAAGACAGAGCAGTGACAGATGGACAAACACTGGCGGCCAAGAGAAACTAAAAGGAGCAGAGGTCGACCACAGAGAAGATGGCTAGACGATGTTAGGTCAGCCGTTGGCCGAGACTGATACCACAAAGCCCAAGATCGTTAAACTTGGAAGATATATGGAGAGGCCTATATCCAGGAGTGGATGAGAGAAGGCTGATGGAGAAGAGAAGAAGAAGAAGACCTTCTTTCTTCTCATTTTCTGCTTTTTCTATATACCAACTATTGATGAGCTTTATACCCGAACCACGAAAACACACAACTGTTGGCCTATTTTGCATGGCGGCAAACACAACACCATGGCAGAGAATCGAACAACGCGATTAAGATTTTGTACCTATTTAGCCAATGATAACCATGTAATTTTATGGAATTTGTCTTCACTTTTCTAGCAATAACCAACTTCAAACATCATTTCTGAGATTAGAGGTCTATGTAGGTAAAAAAAGTATAGAACATAAATGATGCAGAATTTTATAAAGAGTTATTTAAGTTCTATTAATTTTTCTCGTCAGGGTAACAGTTTTCGAGAAAAATTTAAAAAACTAGCAGGAGGTACCATTAGGGGTGGTTTTTGAAGCAAAAGGGGATGAAGCACCCTCCTGAGGGGTGGGAACTCTTTTGATCTATAATTGGATGTTTATTAAAACTCTGTACCCAAATTTTCAAAACTTTATAAATTATTTCTCTTAGATGGCATTGTTATTGCTAATTTGCGACTATTAGTTAATGAAAGTATTTAATCTTGGTTCTTATATACAGGGTCATTTTTTTATATTTTCCCACCCCCTTTAACTTTTTTGTGCCACTGTAGAAAAAATATGTAAATAGGAAAGTTGTAGTGCTTGAGAAGTAGTTCTCAGAAAAAATTTTTTTGTCTATACAGGGTGTTGCAAAAAGTGTGAAAAACAAAAAAATATATTTTTTTTAAATGGAACACCCTCTATATTTCTCCTCAGGACGAAAGATCTTTGTTCTCCGATTACAAAAATATATAATTTGTCTACATTTGCTTAAGCCATTTCTGAGCTATTTAACTTTAAAAGTTGATTTAAATAAAATAAATCATTGTTTTAATCATTTTTTATTATTATATACAAATTCGTATCTTAACATGTTTGATAATAAAAACTTCAGTATTTCAATTATTGTTTTATATGCCCACTATTGATACAATCTCGGAAGTCGCTTTCTAATTTATTTGTTGCATGGGTAATAAAAATTGGATTGTTCTGGTTAAGGTCGTTTATATAGTATACAATTCTCACCCTCAGCTTTTCAATAATGGCACTTCTCTGAGCATAAACTTTGTTTTTAAATATCCCCACAAAAACGCATCTAAGGGCGGTAGATCTGGGCTGTTCGGTGGCCAGTGGACGGTTCCCCGCCTATTATTTGAGCAGATTGGCGAATTGGAAGCATACCAAGAGAATCTCTGTTTTCTGATTTAAAAATTGTAAATATCTTTCGGCAGTTGGGGAACCTTTCATAAAAAATAGAGCCAATAATTTGACATAATAGCTGTTTTTGTCACTGTCATTCACGGCTATTTTGACACATTTCATATTTTTCTTAATGGCGAGCAAGGCTACTTCGATTGGTTTAAATTCATGCTTTGTCAACTTTTAAAGGCAAATAGCTCGGAAATGGCTTAAGCAAATGTAGACAAATTATATATTTTTGTAATCGGAGAATAAAGATCTTTCGTCCTGAGGAGAAATATACAGGGTGTCCCATTAAAAAATTTATAATTTTTTGTTTTTCGCACTTTTTGCAACACCCTGTATAGACAAAAATATGTTTTCTGAGAACTACTTCTGCAGCACTACATCTTTTATATTTACATCTTTTTTCTAGACAGTGGCACAAAAAGTTAAGGGGGGTGGGAAAATATAAAAAATTACCCTGTACACCTGTATTTCTAAAAAAATCTATACAAAATATATTTGGTGCTCTCTGTCAACTGAACTTGAGTAGTTGGATACTCAATTGAAGAATTTTTGCAAAAAACTGTCATCAGAACTTTTTCTTAGGCGTCTTCATATATTATATGAAAAATAGAATAAAGCTTTCTCATCGTTTAATATTATAACTTCAAACATATTTCAGAAGCATAGCCATATAAAATGAAAGATGATCATTATCGTTTAGTTACATGAAAATAAACTCATCAAATTAATTATACGGTTATGGATTATGATCTTAAATGCGAGACACATCACAACGGATGCTATTTCAATTATATATTAAAATAAAGACCCTCAAGGTGGTAGAAACACTGTTTATCACCTCTGCTGTTGATTTTATGCACAGAAGTGATGAATAGAGTAGACAGTAGTGACTCATATCATCAGGTGAAATATTTCTATACAGCAGGGTTCATTCCTCTATCTATGAACAGTATTAACTTTACTGACATCATTTATATCTCTCTAATTTGTATTTGTATTCGCTGGGGTGAAAGGCTGCACTGAATTGTATTCTATTACTAACCCCACCACCCACAGCAATAGCTTCTGCTTTGAGTGACGCCGCATCCTTCTGTGCGTTTCAGCAAGCGACTGTGTTTCAGACGTGGGCCCCGCGAGCGTTATCGTGGGCAATCTGGTACAGGGCAATCGGCTAGCCAGTGCGCAGGGCAGAGAGGTTGGTGGACTGGTTGAAGAGGACAGCGATTCGACAAAAAAAGTGAGTCAGTTTTATTTGCTACTGTTTTAATATTTAGTACTAGAAAGGTAGCACAGTACCACATGCGCATCCTTAACTATTAAAAGTGACCAATACCCGTTTATGCATTGTGTTCATCCAACACCTTAGGGTACGTCCAAGATTGCTTTTTGATCGCCACGAGAGATTTGCAACGTTTATATCGCAATAATGCAGTTTACGTAAAATGCAGCTGGCCACACTAGCGGCAGGCAACGACAAATTTCTAAGAAACGCCAGAAAGGGTGTTTTAATACGCCGCGAATTGTAATTAGTACAATGGATTATTGCGACATAAATAGTTAGGGAGCTGGCGTCAAAATTTCATGGGTCATTTCAGCATAATTTTTCTTCATTCTGTACGGTAGTTTTTGCTTAATAAATAAGTAAGGTCAGCTGGCGCACCCCCGTGACGAAAGGGCAGTAAGGGACTGCGAATCTAGTTAAAAAAATGTTTTTCGGGTCATTTTAGCAAAGCTGGAAATTTAAGGGATACTTTTTTATGATGATTCCATGAAAAAAAAAGTGTCAGCTCCCTGCGATGGGAGCAAAACTTGTTAGCTACGCATGTGAACATGCATGAAAGTAAAAAAAATCCGATGATTTGGGCAAAGCTGACAATTATTTATAAGTATAATAAATTACGATATGAAAATCGAATAAATAACTGTCAGCTGGTGCAAAACTGTGGCTAAACCTATTAGCTGGGCCTTCAAAGTATAGCGGAGCACTGAAGCGGGCGCCGCGCGCTGTTTCTATTAAACACAATTATGCCTTAATAACTGTATATTGTATTATAAAATAATATTTAATAATATCAATGATCAGAATCACTGCCATCGTCAAAAATGTCTTCTACCGAAATGGTATCGGAATCAACTTCAATATTTTCATGTTGGTTCGTTTCTTCTTCATCCTCACTTTTATGTACCCAAAGAATCTGCTAAAACATAAGAAACTTAATTATGAAAGAGATGAATTAAATATTACCAGTAACTTCTTTGCTGTCATTAGTAATGGTATTTATTTTCGGCAATTGTTCCCCATAAAACCATTTGAATAAGTATTTCTCATCTCGTTCTTCTCATCCGATATCTGTTGGCGACAATGGAGTTGGCGTAGAAAGATTGGCGTGGCTCCATAGCTGGGCTATGCAGGAAGTTCTTAGCAAATGTTGCCGCAATTCCGACTTGCAGGGAGGTAGATTGAATCCTTTGAAATTCTGGTCAATTTTTAATATTTCTTTCTTTTCACTCACATTGTACGCCTTTACATTGGTTATTTTGTTGTGACCGTACATACGCCAAACAAATTCCTCCAATGCTGATAAGTCATCTTCTGTCAAGTTTTCAAGTGTTACATTTGAAACATTGGTTATTGCCTGCATGTATTTTGATGATTTTCGTAAGATCTGCAGAAGAGTTGGGTTTTATTTAAGAGCACTAAAAGATTTCACTAAACTTTTTAACTGACTATTTAGACACTTGTCTTTCTAACACTCTGACAAACTTCTTGTCAGGAGTTTACTGTGGAGGTTGTGAAACCCCTGGTCCTAGCAGTCGTCAAGTGGCTAACCGGTACCAGGTTTGGAAGGAATGGACTAGAACCTAAAGCAGCCGTATGGATAACTTTAAGAGCGGATAGAACCCAAAGAAGGCAGTCGTCGAATGGCTAACCTTGGGAGCTGGAGGCGAAACTAAAGTCTGAAGAACTGAGGGTTCGTTGGCGTATTTATACTAAAGAAGTGATAATCATGGCATGCTTAAGGTTCAAAATCGCTCCCGTTGATTGCTCGCGTTGTTTATAGTTTGCTTTTAATGTTTATATAACAATCTCCAAGTTCAAGTTCAAACTTACGACAGGGTGATATTTCTTTAGTAGCTTATGCATTTTAGTAGATTACAATATTTTTATTTACAGCTTGACCAGTACATATATTGTACAATCAATTTTCGTCAAGATCTTGTGAAAACGGATTGATGTTATGTTTGACATGTTGTACTAGCTGGTCTAATTGAGGCCTGTGCTTGTCAATACTACTTTTTTGAAGATCAGCTGTAATGTCCTGAGATGTTATGTAGTCCTGTTCGATCTATGACATGGCTGTTTATAGCTGATTTTGTGCTATGGCTTCTGCATCAACGCTGACGAGCTTCACAATTTATTTCCATCATCAGCATTCACCGTTTGTTCGAGCGTTAAATCGATTGGTTACCTGGAAAATTACTTATTCAATGATTGAAGCTCTAACCCTGGATGTGTGTCCTGCCCCTGTATAACTTTTTTTATGATATAATACTAAATATGAAAATCAGTACCTAATTAGTTAAATATATAAAAAATAGAAAATCAATAAGTCAGCTGACAAGAAAATGTGGTAAAATATGTTAGCTACGTCATTAGGAAACCAGCGCACGCGGCGCCCGCTTGAGTGCTCCGCTATACTTTGAACCCCCAGCTAACAGGTTTGCCCACAGTTTTACACCAGCTGACAGTTTTTTATACGATTTTCCTATCGTAATTTATTATATAAATAATTTTCAGCTTTGCTGAAATCATCGGATTTTTTTCAACTTTCATGCATGTTCACATGCGCAGCAGCTAACAAGTTTTGCCTCCCACCCCAGGCAGTTGATATTTTTTTTTTCAAGAAAATATCATAAATAAATAATCCTCAAATTTTCAGCTTTGCTAAAATGATCCGAAAAACAATTTCTTTTGACGAGATTCGCAACATTTTACTACCCTTAGGTCAC
>JAEQML010046482.1:0-60327 GCA_016904865.1 Pissodes strobi
CCACGTAATCTACCTACCACCGTTTATTATCGTAGTAGCGAAGTACGACCGGAAAGCAGTGACATATCCGCGCACGCACATTACGGGAATTGCATTAAATCCATGCAGGAAGCCTCGTCAGGTCATTTATTACTGTCGCATCGTATCCATTATACCGTTCTCATCAGTTATCGTTCAATTCCTACCGCCATCGTTTCATATTTCCGCAAATCTTTTCTTCATCAGGCCGCGTGTATCCACGACCGTCAGGAGGAGTTATTTTGTACCGGCTGTTGGACCGTTTAGATTAGAAGACGAGTACCTGATAATTGGGGTCGCGTAGAACGTGATCAAATTAACCGCTTGTGCAGTACCGCTTCTTACCATTGGATACCGCGGCTACTTTAAACAGATTTCTTACGTCTACGTTTCGCAAACGATACCCCCTTCCCCTCTGGTAGTACTTTATTTGGGTTCTTTAGGCGATACTTTAGGTTAAAGTATTGCTCATATGAGTAATAATTTAGTTAAGTTTTGATACTTTAGGTTAGCTTCAGTTTCATAAGGGAAAATTCGTGTGACGCTTTGGTTCGGTGCTTTGATCTACAGTTGCGTTGAAATATGCAATCATGCTGATCTGCGGATTTGAAGTATTCAAGACTTAAAACCAAAGTTTAAAATGCGCTTTATTAAAGGAAGCTTACTACTCTATTGACTAGTTTTTCCAACTGAACTAAAATTTAATTTTATTCTTTTTTCTTCTTTTTTGCTTTTGTTTAATTTTATTTCATATCTTGAATACATTGTATAATGATTTGTCAAGAAAAATTTTATATATAACAAACTTTTTTTATCATCATCAACTCTTCGCTTTTCGACCCCAAAATAAGTTCATACAAATCAAATAAATTGTTTTTTATTTTATATCAAACATTCACGCTGAGCAGTAGGCATGATGTATACCGTACCTGTACTCTTTAATATTAAACCATCATCAAATATTCGTAAATCCATGATCGATACTTGATGGCTCAGAGCACACATCTCTAGCTGGTCAACAAGTTGGGTCATTGGAATGCACGCTTTACGACATGCGCGAAGCAAAACGTCAAACCAAGATGTTAATTGTCAGGAATCTTAAAATAAGATGTCGAAAGGAAGACCAACAAAGAAAAACGAATGATGCATTAAAGAAGACCAAGGAAAAGCTAAATAATATGGCACTTAATGTTGGTATAGTTAATCGTTCAAACATGACCAGTAGCGGGCGGACTTATTTTTTACAGCTGTTGGTTCTGGTTGAGATAAGGTAACCGCTCAAAAATGGATTTGTTGGTGGTCGGGATAAACAAGTGATTTTGTTATTGTTTAAAACCATAAAGAAAGGTGTGGTATCTTAATTAACCACTTTTAATAAACTGTATTACTATAGGGTAGTGAGAGGAATTCAAACATGTATTCGATTTGATATACTTTAATAATGCAGGTGTAAATTGCATTTAAATAATGATAAATATAAATATACAAACAATTTCTATATTAATTCCAAGCACTCATCCTTTCATACATACAACCAATATTACAAGCAGGATACTTATTTCTAACTAAAGACTAAAACAGTCTTGATTATGCAATTTCAAATTGAAATATGTTTGTCCTTTCTGACTTTAAATGAAATGAACTTTTACGCTTTCAATCTAGCACCTTTCTTTCATACAGAATACCTTAATCTCCAATTACTTTACTTCACTCTAATCAGCTAGGGATTCCACTTTGAATCCTTGAATAAACTTGCACAGTACAGGCACCATTTGAGCTATCAATTCGGTGCCGCCATTTTACGGATTCTCTTCAACTAAAGGGGGAAAGAGACGCTACGTCGTTTCTTGCTTTGAAAAATTGGGTAAACAGCCCAAAGGAGGTCTTTGTCCAATCCTGGACAAAGATAACTAAGATGCACTAAATATTCTCTAATATTTGTGCATACAAGAAGAGAAATTGGCCCAAAATGGAATTTGACCTTTGGCCAGAGGATGCACTTGCTAGAACGCGGTGACGGAACCGATCTAGCAACGTGGAGTGTTAGCAGAGCACTGACTTGATTAATTTCTTTCTTTGAGCTGGTCGCCTAGCGGCAGAACCACATAATAAAAGTGGGCGGTGACACATACCGAATTCATTTGAGATTAAAAGTTTCTTCATTCAGTTTTCTTTCTTTATTTGACACGTGGTTGCTCACACAACACAGACTGAGACAAAAATACATTAAATTGAAAACGATTACAACTGTTTTCCTTTACGAGTGAAGAGTTGCTATATTGTAATCTATTATACTGACAGTACTGGTGTACAGGTTCGAACTAAGGGATCGTACGTCCAGGTTTGGACTAAGGGGTTTTCAAGAACTGGCATATGCTAATTTAAATGCACAAATTGGGTTGTACCCGGGGTGAAATAAATCTATTTTGTTTAATAACGGGTTATTCATGCTACATACATACAGGGTGTTGTCACCAAATTATCCGGTGAAAAACGATAGTTTCTACACGTGTAGATTTTGGTATTAATCGATTTGTTTATTTATTTTCTTTCCAAAAAAGTGAGGATGATCTAAATATTTCCACCGTATATTATTTTTTTCGGAATTGTTTGCTCATCATCATCATTGCACAGGTTGTCCGTGTCGGATTTTATTTTGTTAGTATATATAGTATATTCGACTTCGACCGCCGCGCTGTAGTATAATTATTCGGCCGCTGTGACGGTTGCCTGACGGAAAATGCAAATATTTTTAGCTTTTTTTTCTTGATTTTGAACATGACTTGGGTTAGTTTGAGTTAGTTCTGTTTGGTTGTGCCCCTGGAACGAGCGAAGCGAGCGTAGAGCTATGCGTGAAGTGAAATATCACAAAAACGAATGCACTAAATACGTCACTTCTGAAATACAAAAATGGCTTATTGCACAGACATTAGGAGCATTTAATATATTTTTTGATTTAAAATATCACAATGATTCTCACTTTTCGGGAAGAAAATAAAAACACAAATAGATTAATACCAAAATTTTGCCAAACAAACTATTTTGAGCGGTTACCTTATCACCCCGTCTGTTCATCACTTGTCACACTTTTAAAAGCGCACTAATTAACCTCCATTTCTTTCAAGAACACTAAATAAACTCGAGAAAATTGAATATAGAACTGAAATTAGAATATAATGAAAGGAAAACGCAAAACAAAACAAAAAGGTCTCAGCCAGACCTCCAGGAATGTGGTCAGTAGCTATTTTTTCTCGAAGAAATAGCTATAAAAGTTTTGGAATTGTAACCCACTATATCCGTACAAGTTATATATTTTGAAATATTAATTAACGCTAGATCCTTCACATGCGAATATATTAAACAAGGTTACGGTATTAATAAACTTATTCTCGAAACCAAATTGAGAGTCAAGCTCCTGTAACCTACTTAATATAAACATTCATAGATTCATTCTAGATAAGGCAAGCACATGTGATCCCCATCACGCTTTCCGGAAGACATTGCAATAGAAATATTGTCAAAAAGAGATGGTCAAATTTCTTGAATGAGACGAGAACGAAAATTGGTCGATTTTCGCCGTACTTAATGGAAGAAGTATTACTATACTATGCACTATAAATATATGATAATATTATTCCAATTTGAGCCTTATTTTTAAATTTAATCTATGTTTAAAGAATCCTCATTACAAAAATGTTTCAATAACCTATGCAAAGTAATTGAAGTGAAAATAGCAAAATAAAAGGTGCTTTTTTGGGCAATAAACATCTTTTCGATTATCATTACCTCTAATCACTTTTCGGTCTTAACTAAGTTCAATCAATTCAAATAAATCGGATTTCATTTTGTATCAAACATGCACGCAGAGCAGTAGGCATGCTCTATACCGTACGTGTAATCTTTAATATTAAATCACTATACGCGGTCCCTAAATCAAAAGGTGATAAATCACTAATCGATACATGGCGGCTCAGAGCACACGTCTCTAGCTGGTCAAGACGCGTTGTCTCTGAATTGGGCTCTTTACATCTGCTAAGCAAAACGCCAACCCAAGATGTTAATTGACAGGAATCTTGAAATGAGATGTCAAAAAGAAAACCAATTAGGGAAAACAAAAGGTACATTAAGGAAAAACAACGAAAACCAAAATAATAAGAGACTTAATGATGGTATACTTAATCGTTCAGACATGACCAGTTGCGGGCTTATTTTTTACAGCGGTTTTCATCCCTTTTTACACTTTTAAAAGCGCTCTAATCAACCTACATTTTCAGGAGTAAACTCAATAAAACTAAAGTAGAAAGTTGACGTTAGAATATAATGAAAGAAAAACACTTCAAAACCCAAAACAAACCGATAAGGTCACAGCCAGACCTCTAGGAATCTAATTAATAATATGTACCTTTGCTCTAGGAAAGAGCTATATAAGTTTTGGAACTGGTACCTACTATATCCATACAAGTTAGATATTTTGAAAGATTAATTAACCATAAACCCTTCAAATGCGAACGCTATTGATCAAAATTGGCAGTCAAGTTCTTGTAACCTGCTTAATATCAAATATTTAATTTTACTTATGCCAGCGCATGTGTTTACTTTCCGGAGGGCAATGTAATAAAGAATATGTTCAACAAGATTTTGCCGAATTACTACAACGAGACGAGAATAAAAATGGCTTGATTTTTACGGTAATTAATGGGAGAAGTATTTCTATACTAGGCACTATGAAAGTATATGATAATATATATTACTTCTATGTGGTTTTTATTTTCAAACTTAACCTACATTTAAACAACCCTCATTTAAAAAAAAACCAATGGCGAATGCAAAGTAATTCAATCGTAAAAAAAGGTAAAATTAAGCTAAAATTAACGTTTGTAATCATTTTCTGACCGTTACAATATCAAGTAATATCTTTTAAAAAATTAATGAGTTTTAATACTGGAGAGGTAGATAGTTGTTTGTTAAATTATATGTTGAAAAGTCAAATGCCGATATTGCAGGTACATATATTTGTTCATCAGAGTATTTAGCAGTACAATGTCAAATTATAAAAGCTAGAGATAAAAATATTCCTTAGTTTTGGTCACGTCCGCTTGTTTAGGGCACAATGCTGTATTTTTCATTATAATAATAATTATTTGGATTAGTTTGGCTTACTAAATTTGCGTATGGTGGAAATTGTTTTTGAATATTGTTTTGTGTGAATTTATCTAAATCACAAACTTAATTTTGCACACAATATGTTTATTATTTACTCACATTAAAATACTATAGCACGGGACATACAAAAAAATACTTCACACATTCCCTCAATTGGGTACGCGAGCTTAACGAACTTTGTCAGTGCAATTTAGATTCATTGTAACTACTCAAACTTGGAGAACGACCGAAACTTTAGACAACGTCTTGTATTGTGTCACTAATGTCGTTAGAAACTTCCTTAAAGTTTTCTCGATGGTGTGAGTTGAAGCATTATAGTCTAAACTCACACAATGCTAGAGTTGCCAAGTTAGTGTTATTGCATAGTAATCTGGAAATTTAAAGTTGAAAACTTGCGGTATGGTTAGTTTTTATATTATGCAACATCAGGAAAGGGTTCTTTCTTTTGATATTTTGAACGAAATGTTGTTTGGTCCTCAAGGCGTGGATTTTATTTGGTCTTTACGTATTCTATTCGATTTCTCAAGCGAATAGCAAATAAGAAACAACAAGAATTTTTCCTGTTGTATACCTAAGTCTTTATTCAAAATTGTTTATTAAAGTGATACTTTCCGAAACAGTAATTATATTATCACTTATATTTAAAAATGTTATATTACTATATTGTACATGATTTTCCCATATAATTTGAAGCACACCCACAGCTACCTTTTGAATAATACTACAAATTTCATAAGTTGGGGACTTCATCTGTCCTATTACGATGCCTGAAACGTATATCCAATTTTCTCTTAATATGTCCTTAGGCTGAGGCTATTAATAAAAAAAAACCGTATTTATCACCTGACGTTTCGTCTTGATTTTAAGGCATCTTGAAAAGCTTATTTTTCATTTTCATCACAATACATTGATGTGTTTGCACTTCGAAATTAATATGGGCCTGTTTTTTTATACGATTTTGATAATTCTGTTAATATATTTTCCTATGTTCATTTTAAATTTTTCCGAAAACTTTTCTTAATTACCAGTAGCAATTTTCACACTTTATTTTTCCGATGTTAGGAGACTGCATCATATTTGTTTGGCTGACGTTTAGTCTCATATTCCTAACAAACTGATCGCTTGTATCGTGCCTCCTTGAACATGCAAATATCGGCTAGACCGCAGTATACAACAAACAGATAATAATATTAACAATAATAATAATAATAATAATTATTATTATTATCATTATTATAATAATAATAATTATTATTATTATTATTACTATAAAGGACTGCATACTGAATTCTGTAGAGATTATCTAGAGCTGCATGTAACAGAGCAGAGAGTGGCAGATCAATATCGTGTTATCATCAGAAACAATCTCATCCCAGCTGCGAGATTTAACACCATCAAAGAAGAAGTAGAACGAGAACTGCTAAGCCTGCACAACGATAACAAAGAGCATGATGATGATGAGAATGGAAATCACGATATTAACGAGAATGGTGACCAGGACGGAGACTGTGTATATGTAGGTGGGATGCCTGAAGAAGCAGAGCAAGAGCTGAACGGTGGGGCACATGATTTAAATGATTTAAATAGAGATAATGTGGACACCGAAGGATTATTCAAAACACTTCCCTCAGAGATGAGAAAGCTAATTGTGCAGTACAATGGCACCGACCCATTAAGTAGACCACCATTATTTAAAGTGAACCCCTCAAAGAAACTAGGAATCGCCCTTACTATTATGAACAACCGAATTCTGCCAAACTATATCACCAAGGCGAACACGTTGGACCACTTCCATATGTTAAACTACTGAGCTGGAAGGGCCATTGGCCGAATCATTGGGAACCAAAGTACGAACAAAGGGAAAGGTGCAAACAGTGGACAAGCCACAAACACCTCATTGGGAAAGAAGATGGAATGCTAGGATTGATGACGTATAAAGAGATATAGGAAATCTAAAAGATTACATCAATAGAGTAAGGTCCCACAGGCTGGAAACTTACGTTTGATCAATCATGACTCGATATCGACAAAAATTATCTGTATTTTCAGAGCATTTAAAGAGTTACAAATCGAGTAATAAAAGAAAACGAGATAATGTCTTATTCCAACGATCAGAAAAAAAATTCTACAGAAAGTTAAATACGAGGGCTAGAGAATCGAACAATAAATGCCCCAGCAGTGACGATGTTGAACAATTTTGGAGTGAACAATTGGGAACAGCGACCCTCTGCGGGCTATATTGCGGGGAAGCGCCGTATCTCCCAGGAATACGACCAAATGCCTAATGAGCCGTTTACGACAGCAGAAGTGACAAACATCATCAGAGATACCCATAACTGAAAGACACCTGGCCCAGATGGCATATAGAACAACTGGCTCAAGAAACTCCAATGCACCTACGAAAAATTACCAAATTTAATTAATGTCGTAATGGCCAATCCTGAAGACATGCCACACTTTCTATTTCGGGGTGCCACAAACCTTCTATCAAAGGACCCGGAAAACACGGAAGATCAATCCAAGTACCCACTAATCACGTGTCTCCCAAGGATCTATAAAGTGATAACAGCCTGCTTAGAGCACCGGCTATAGTCCCACTGTGAGCGAAACAAGATCATTGCTGACCAACAGAAAGGATGCGCTAAGGATCCAATGGGGTACAAAGAGCAACTCATAATCGACTCTGTCATCTGTAACCAGGCATTTTCCAAGCGTAGGAATCTGTACATGGCTTACATCGATAATAAAAAGGCTTACGACTCTGTGCCTCATGAGTGGCTACTAAAGATTCTTCATATATGTAAGACTGATGCTAACATTGTTAGTTTTTAAGGCATGCCATGACATCTTGGCAAACGAGAATATATCTTAATGAAGCCAGGATTACCACAGAAAACATACCAATAAAAAGAGGTATATTTCAATGAGTTGCCCTCAGCCCGCTATGGTTCTATATTGCGATGAACCCTCTATCCCACCAGCTGAAATCTACTTCCTATGGATACAATACTAAAAACAACAACGAAGCAGGAGAGAAAGTCAATCATTAGCTCTATATGGATGACCTAAAATTTATGGAAGCAATCAAAAACCAGCTGGAGTAAATATTGAAGATTTTAGAACAATTCTCCATGGATATTGGAATGCGGTTTGGACTGGAAAAGTGCCGTACAGTGAACATCGTACGAGGTAAAATATGTCCTGGTCACTTTGGACTTAGAGACGGCCAGACCATCGAGGCAATAAAGTGAGATATATATTCCAAGTATCTGGGAATGAAACAAACAATGCGCATAGCACATGGCGCAATAAAGGCTGAATTAACAGAATAATTTACTAGAAGGATAAAACATTTGGCAAAAACTCAGCTTAACAGCAAAAATCTCTACAAGGCTATCAATACTTATGCCGTTTCAGTTCTTGGATACTCTTTTGGATTGGTAGCATGGACTAGCACTGACATTGAAAATCTCCAGCAGAAAACAAGAACCTTACTTACAAGGGCACACAAAGACCATCCGACGGGCGCAGTGGAGCGAACAATATTGCCAAGACATCGAGATGGAAGAGGTCTAGCGGAACTACGTAAACAATTGGATCGGCAAAGAAGTAATTTGCGCAATTATTTTCACAGGAAAGCGAATTCCTCAGAAGTTCATAGGGCAGTTTTTAACGCAGATGACTCTACACCACTACGTTTAAAAGAACACCAGGTTCAAGACCGCCATCATACCTATCTTGAGAAAATACGAGGCTGGAAGGAAAAGCCCTTATATGGGAGGCATGCGAATGAGGCTATCCAGGAGCACGTCGACAATACAGCGTCGAACTATTGGTTTCTTTCAGGACAAACATACCCTATTGGCTATTCAAGATCAAGTGATTCCCACCAGAAACTCAAGTACATAACTGGAGATGCTTCGGTGGCGGACGATCGATGTCGATACGAGACCACTGAGAACATCCAGCATAATACACGAGGATACCAAATGTTTGCAGCAACAGAATTTAAAGTCAGGCACGATGCAGTTGCAAAGATCCATCATGAACTAGCAGACAAGCTGTTGCTGCAGCAGACGGAAAAGGTAAGTTAGTATAAATACATTCCCGAATCTGTTTAAGAAAGTAAAAACCATATGATCTACTGGGACCGCACTGTGCTTACTGACCAGACGGTGACCCACAATATACCGGGCATGATTCTTGTAGATAAGCGGGCCAAGGAAACCACGCTGATCGACATCGCCATACCCAACAACAACAATATGCAGGTCAAGTACGCCGAAAAGATCGCCAAATATCGAGATTTACAAGAGAAAATCCGGCAACAATGGGGAATAAAGGAAGTAAGAACGCTGCCAGTCATTGTGTCATCCACAGGACTCATTCCAAGGAACCTGTTAATAATAAACATCAAGGAACTCGGATTGAGCGAACATCTCTTAAAATTGATGCAGAAAGCAGTACTTCTCACAACAGCCCGTACCGTCCGAAAATATGAAGGAAATCCGTAGATGCCACCAAGGACCCGATAACATGTAAAGGGCCCACTCAGAGCTTCATCCTTTTGATATACGGGATATCTGAAATAGGTAGATGTTCCCTTCAGAGGGAGTACAAATTCTGTAAGGCTAAATTATAAGAATAATCATAAATATCACACTGCTAACTCATTTGAATTTGAATCTGGATATGACTGATTTTAAATCTGAATCTAGAACTGCATCTTCATCTAGTTGAATGGAAGTGGATCTGCATCTGTATCTGCGTTTGAATCTGAACTTTAATTTGAAATCTAAATTTAACCTGAGATTAAATAAATCAAATAAATATTTTTCTGTAAGCGACGCATTAGAGAAGTTACTATTTTAGCACCTTGCATAGCAAGCACGCCATTAAAACTTCATTGTTTTAATGTTTTACCAACAATATTTGAATATATGCAAGCCTCATAACTCGGAACTGCTACATAATTGATCTAAACATAGCCATTATGCGGTTTTTCCCATAATTTCTATATTTATATAGATTTTTATCATAAAACGAATTCCACTGAATCCAAAGTACCTTATCCTCAGTCCTTTTGCGAAGAGCTCACCGCATTATTTTGGAGTATTTTCGTTTTCTTTCAAAATAATTAATTAAATCGGTTTCAAATGAAGTTTGTTACGATAATTTTAGCAATTGCTTTATGAAAAAAAAAACAAAAATTTTTGAAAAAAAATGGGAAAAAATTAAATAAATTTTAAAAAAATATTTCGGAAAGTTAATTAAGTATTATAAAACGAAATAAGAAAAAAAATAAAAAAAAACAAAAACAAAAGATCGTTCGGAAAGTTAATAAAAGCATTATAAAACCAAATACGGAGAAAAAATAATAAAAAAAGGAAAAAATGTTCGGAAAGTTAATAAGAGTATTAAAAAACCATATAAAGAGAAGAAATTAATAAAAAAAAGTTAGAAAAACGCGGTTTTCGGCGAAAAAAAAAAGAAAAAAAAAAAATTAAAAAAGTTGAGAAAAAAAAGCTTAAAAAAATAAAAACTGACTTCCTTGTATCTCTTTCAGAAGCTTCACTTCAGTTGTGTGCTTATAAAGGTAAGCACATGTTTTTGTTTTTTAATTTAATACACACATTATAGGTGTCAGTGCAGATCAGGTTTGCTTAAAATTCTTTTTTCCTTTAAATATATTGTTTGATAAATATTTGGTTATTTTAAAACAAATATTATTGCCATGATTATTTTTGTACAAACACAGCAGTAAAAAAAAACATTTTACTATCTCATTTAATTCAAATATGCAAGTTTGCGTGATTTGAATCGAACAAACACTCTTCAGAACTATGTGTTATGTGCTCTAATGCACTTATTGGTTAAGGAAGGCAGGAGGTACGAGATTAGTATTGAATTTTGGTTTCTGTGGCGACAGCAAGAGGTGAGAAGATACCGCCCATTTTATTCTTATTCCTTGACCTTTCTTATATATTTTTTATTTAAACGTATAATACTGTATAGGTGGCATTACGGAAAATTTTCTTTTAAATTAAATTTGGGTAATTTTGCAAGTGGAATTGTTTTTTTAACTTATCTTTTGATGTAATCTCGTTAATTATTTTAGGTAAATTAATGTCTATGGTATTAAATAGGAAATCATTAGCTATTATATTGATTACCTAGTATATTTTGCATATACCCATGTCGTATTTTAGTCTTGGACATTTCTTGCCTACCAGGTATAGAAAATTATTGATATTTGAGGCATGGGGCTTCGTGAAGGAGAGGAAGGGCGTTATTCCTACACGAGAGCGACGGTTATTAAAATTCGGTTTTAGTTAAGTAATCCAACAAATAGAACCAGCTTTCTGTTTATAAGTGATCGATTAGTGTACGAATCCCTATAGAACTTCTTCCAGTATTGTTATCTATCATTTGTGTTTTCTGATCTTATTAGAGGTGATCTTAATTAATTAATCTTATACCTACACGTACCCGATCTATCTTTTCTTCAATATTTAAAGATTACAGCCTTCTCAAAATAATTTTGGACCTTGGCAGAAACAAAGATTCTAGGTTTAGTATGGCTTTGGTATTCTTGAATGAAGAGTGAAGGCTGTGTGCATGTACGAAATGTACTAAATGAAACACTTTTGTTTTCCATGCATAAAATTTAATCCAAAAGGACATCTAAATTAGCGTAACAAAGCGCTTTCGGCCAGAGCCATCATCAGTTTTAACTGCAAAGTGAGTAAAAGAACCACCCATTCGTGGAAAACAGTAAATGCTGTAGAATTTTGGGTTGAACAAAGAAAAATTGCAAATGGAATAACCTGTGGCAAAACCATTCGTATTATGTCAGTAATTCTCTAATTTCTTTCAAAAATAAAAATAAATTACAAACTTTTTTAAATAATACAAAGGATAAAATCGAAACTCTCTCAAAAAGCGGAATTTATAAACTGTCTTGCAATTATTGCGATAGTATATACATAGATAGAACGTGTAGACCCCTCAGAGTTCGCATTGGTGAACATTTAAATAGGAATAGGAACTCTGCTTTTGGTGAACATCTGCGTGATCATAACCACAGTTTCAGCCCTAACTCTACGCTAAAATTCTTCATAATGTAACTAATTAGTGTTGCCCACTTTGTGATGAATTTCTAGCTCAGTCGTCCTTATAACTTATTATTTGGCGCATTCACCAATTTGTAAGAATAGAGCAAAAGTTAATTTATTTAGTTTGTTTGAAGGCGTGGATTAAAATATTTCCATTGGTGATCTAAAATTTATAAGGCGCCACTTACGATAAATCAAAAAAGGTAAATTAAAAACAACTATATATTAACTATATGGTTAAATTACAACTTATGGTACCATGTGCACTGCAGTTATGAACATAATTGATTACTGAAGATTTAGTTTACAAAAATGAAAGATGAAAATTGACTTAAAATTAGATTACAAATGCAATCAAATGCAATTGATTACTGAGAATTTAGTTAACAAAAATGGTAAAAATGAGAATTGACTTAAAATTAGATTATAAATGCAATCAAATACAATTGATTACTGAGAATTT
Organism: Pissodes strobi; assembly: GCA_016904865.1. Taxonomy (NCBI): domain Eukaryota; kingdom Metazoa; phylum Arthropoda; class Insecta; order Coleoptera; family Curculionidae; genus Pissodes; species Pissodes strobi. Next base: position 12,760 of record JAEQML010046482.1, read on the forward strand.
GATTTACCAAAATGATGAAAATGAAATTAGCTTTGCTGTTTGACAAATTTAAAATAAATAAAATCTAGGTCTTTGCAATTTTTTCATATAAGTAACGTGTTACCTACGTTCCCATCTGTTATTATTATCCGTAAACCACTTGATCGTTCGGGACCTCCTCTGGAAACTTCAACTGCCAGTACCTAAGCTTCCTAGCTGTAGGCGTATCCAGGGCTTACTAGTGATTCCAGGAGTGGTTCCCAGTTGTCTGCACGTTCCTGCTATCGGATCGACTGTCACCACAATGATATGTGTGACTGTTGTCTTGTAGGAACGTTGAACGTTTACATGAAAAAAAGAATTGGGTGTTTTAGACCGGTGTACACTGCTAATTATAATTTTAATTATACAGAGGAATATCCTGTGCACCTCAGTTTGATATACAAGGTTTTAACCAACAACTTGAAAATTCACTGGTTTCATAATCAGAACCTAAATTACAATTTAAGTTCAGCAAAAATTATAGATAATTATGATTAAATGACACTATGAATAATTACTGCTACTCAAGGTATTTCTTTTCTTTAATTAGAGATATAAAATTCAAAGGAAATGATGATTGAAATTAGAAATTTAAAAGAAAATTATGAAAAAGTTTTAAAACTTGTCCAACAGTGGCTCTCGGCAACTTCAAATAGAAAATCACTAGACTTTAATAAAAAAAAAGGAAGAACGAGGTATAACCTCTCTTAAACAAGTCCAAATAGGTACTTAATTTATTAAGATGGCCCTTGGCACATAAACAATAATTGGACGTAAATTACGTCTCAATTGATCAAAGATAAAGGTAAGATAATTACTATCTCGCTTTGAGATAGGAACTATGTTTATAGATAAAGAAAAAATAAACCAGGTAATTTTCCACTTGCTTAACCTCTTTAATAAGCAAATAAATACAGATACATCATGGATCAAACGTTGACACGATAAGCAATAATAATTATAGTTTAAAGCTACAAATAAACTAAAAAAGTAATGAAATAAGTCTGAAAAGCGAAAAATTTACTATAACTAACAATATTGCTAGGAAAAACCGAGAGAAATTCTACTACAAATTCAATTTACTACCTTTTACAGGAATAGGTAAAATCTACTCCGCGAATCTTCCCAACAATATCGTCAAATCTAAATGAAAATATCTAGAATAATGTGTGTGACCGTTTAAAACGACGAAATAATTCCGTTCTCGATAAATTTGGATTAAACCATTATCAAATTACACGAATTTGACCAATAAGAAACGCAACTATTCACCAAAAAAAATCGGTATTTAATCTTAAGGTCACCAAAAAAATTTACAGAAATCGCAATTACTTAAAAATGCAATACAAAAGCCAAATATATCTAACTGAATTGGAAACAATTTTTAATTATATATTTAAAGTATGAAAGAATTATTGAAAAATATGTCAGCCTGACAATCTGCAAGAGCTTTTTACTGTTTTATTGTATTTGCTAACCATTTTCATTTTTAGTTTTTTGCTTTTCTTGAAAACGGTATCCGAATAGATACCGAATCGAAGAAACTAGGTACACATTTCATTAGGGTCACTAAACTTGCACTTGTGCAGTTTACATCCTTGAGCCGGGGCCGAAGTGGCTCTATAACAATTCAAACAAAATTCAATCATTTGTGGAGCCAAAGGCAATCAATTCCAGGGTAAGAATGAATCCTCCACAACAATATAGAACATATTTACATCAAAATTACATCATACACATCAGTTAATCAAACGGCAAGGCATCTGTGTATAATTAATTTGCACAGGCAATAAAGCCATTGTTATCTTCATTAACTCAAAATTAATTATATTCAAGCAAAAGGCAAGACATCCTTTTATAATTAATTTGCAAAGAAAACAAAGTTCAAGGTAAAATTCCAAAGTAAATACTACGTCAATATATGGTAAGGTACTCTCGAAAATTAGTTTGAAATATCAGACCTTAAGTGTAACGGAATATATTTTTTCGTTACATTCCCCATAAACCCGGTAAAAAGTTTGGTGAAATATAAAACAAGGTAATATCACAAATAAATATGAAATATTAGGTAGACATTTCGAAAATAAATGTGAAATTTAAGGTAATGTAATATCAAAAATAAATATGAAATATAAGCTAAAGTAATTCCGAAGATAAATTTAAAATGTAAGGCAAAGCAATTTCGAAAATAAATGTGAAATATACGGTAAGGCAATATCAAAAATATAAGGCAATATCAAAGGTAAATATGTCAAACAATAATGGAAATTTGGCAATTATAAATATATCCTAAATAAAGAAGATAAATATTTTGCAAAGACCAAGAAATTAGAAATACACCTGAGTACCAGCTTACAAAGATTTATCGTAAGATAAACCAACAAAGGCAACCACCTCAATTTTATTATTAGAATAAAAGCACGTTGAGTCGCCACTTTGTAACTAAAAGGTATTTAATTATTTTAATTAATAAGTTGGGCGCCACTTTGTAACTAATTAGTGTTGCCCACTTTGTGATGAATTTCTAGCTCAGTCGTACTTATAACTTATTATTTGGCTCATTCACCAATTTGTAAGAATAGAGCAAAAGTTAATTTATTTAGTTTATTTGAAGGCGTGGATTAAAATATTTCCTTTGGTGATCTAAATTTTATAAGGCGCCACTTACGATAAATCAAAAAAGGTAAATTAAAAACAACTATATATTAACTATATGGTTAAATTATAACTTATGGTACGATGTGCACTGCAGTTATGAACATAATTGATTACTGAAGATTTAGTTTACAAAAATGAAAGATGAAAATTGACTTAAAATTAGATTCAAATGCAATCAAATACAGTTGATTACTGAGAATTTAGTTAACAAAAATGGTAAAAATGAGAATTGACTTAAAATTAGATTACAAATGCAATCAAATACTGATTACTGAGAAATTGATTTACCAAAATGATGAAAGTTAAATTAGCTTTGGTGTTTGACAAATTTAAAATAAATAAAATCTAGGTCTTTGCAATTCTTTCATATAAGTAACGCGTTACCTACGTTGCCATCTGTTCTTATTATCCGCAAACCACGTGATCGTTTGGGACCTCCTCTGGAAACTTCAACTGCCTGTACCTAAGCTTTCTAGCTATAGGCGTGTCCAGGGCTTACCAGTCATTCCAGGAATGGTTCCCAGTTGTCTGCACGTGCCTGCTATCGGATCAACTGTCACCACAATGATCTGTGTGACTGTTGTCTTGTAGGAACGTTGAACGTTTACATGAAAAAAACAATTGGGTGTCTTAGACCGGTGTACACTGCTAATTATAATTATAATTATACAGAGGAATATCCTGTGGACCTCAGTTTGATATACAAGGTTTTAACCAACAACTTGAAAATTCACTGGTTACATAATCAGAACTTAAATTACAATTTAAGTTCAGCAAAAATTATAGATAATTATGATTAAATGACACTATGAAAAATTACTGCTACTCAAAGTATTTCTTTTCTTTAATTAGAGATATGAAATTCAAAGAAAATGATGATTGAAATTAGAAATTTAAAAGTAAATTATGAAAAAATTATGAAACTTGTCCAACAGTGGCTCTCGGCAACTTCAAATAGAAAATCACTAGCCTCTAATAAAAAAAAGGAAGAACGAGGTATAGCCTCTCTTAAACAGGTCTAATAGACAAAGAAAAAATAAACCAGGTAATTGTCCACGTGCTTAACCTCTTTAATAAGCAAATCAATACAGATACATCATGGATCAAACGTTGACACGATAAGCAATAATAATTATAGTTGAAAGCTACAAATAAACTGAAAAAGTAATGAAATAAGTCTGAAAAGCGAAAAATTTACTATAACTAACAATATTGCTAGGAAAAACCCAGAGAAATTCAACTACAAATTCAATTTACTACCTTTTACAGGAAAAGATAAAATCTACTCCGCGAATCTTGCCAACAATATCGTCAAATCTAAACGAAAATATCTAGAATAATGTGTGTGACCGTTTAAAATGACGAAATAATTCTGTTCTCGATAAATTTGGATTAAACCATTATCATATTACACGAATTTGACCAATAAGAAACGCAACTATTCACCAAAAAAAAAATAGGTATTTAACTTTAAGGTCACCAAAAAAATTTACAATTGTTGAAATCGCAATTACTTAAAAATGCAATACAAAAGCCAAATATATCTAACTGAATTGGAAACAATTTTTAATTATATATTTAAAGTATTAAAGGATTATTGAAAAATATGCAGAATGAATAAGATATTTTAAGATCAAAAATTATTATTGCTTACCGAGCCGACGTCTTCACACAAGATGAGACGAAATTTTTCAAAACTGTATATTCTACCCATTTAAATTCAACGGTTTTTTTTTTATTAGCCAGTTCAAAACACCTGACAACCGTTCTAAGAAACACGGCGTCAAGATAAGGAAGCATTCAAGCATTGCCTAACAATATACTAAACATTGAACTGCCTATCAATATACTAAACATTGAAAACCATTGATAAATAGGTAGAATTAACGTAGCGGAATAGACAAATATTTCATAACATATATTTAACATATATTCCGTTACAATAACATCTCATCTAAAAACTACAATAGGCTGGATTTTCTGGAAGACATCGAGATCAATAGCGAGCTGATTACAAACAACCATTGCCTTAATACTCAAGTTAATCTTAACAGATCTTACCTTTACACAGGCGACTTCTTGATTGAAGTTCCTCTGTCTACACACCCTTAACTGTTTTACTTAATTAAGTACTTTTTTCTCTCAAAAAATATATAAAAAAACCTTTTTTAATACTTATAGAATAAGAGAATTTAATTTATTTTTTACCTAGTTGAGGTAGCTCAGGCCAGTCTCTTCTCTTTATTAGTTAAGCACTTTCTCTTCTTTCTTTTTCATTTTCTTGAGTGGAGTTAGCTCAGGCTAGCTCTTCTCTTAATTAGTTAAGCTTTTTCTGATTCTTCTTTTTTAGTTATTCGAGTAGATTCAGCCTAGGCTAATTCTTCTCTTAATTAGTTAAGCTTTTCCTTTCCTTTCTTTTTTCATTTCCTTGAGTAGAAAAAGCCCACGCTAATCTCTTCTCTTAATTAGTTAAGCTTTTCTGGTTCTTCCTCTTTCATGGAGTAGAGCTGGCCCAAGCTAATCTTTTCTCTTAATTCGTTAAGCTCTTTCTGGTTTTACCTCTTTCAATTCTCCGAGTTGAACTAGCCCAGGCTAATTTCTTCTTCTAATTAGTTCGAGTTGGGTTAACTAAGGTTCTCTCTCTAGTATTTCACTAGCAACCCACCTAATTAAGTATTTTTTCACTCAAACTTTTTTACACCCACCTGGTCAACCAATTTAAATAAAAAAAACCTAGTCTGTCTCAGACCTTTCAACATTGATCAAATCAATTTGTTGGGTCTAGTCTGGCACAGTGGCATTTCTTTTATAGTTTAAGTAAAATTTTGTAAAATTAGATATTTAACATATTTTCCTCTCTCATACATTACTTGGTTTTCAAATTTAAAACTACCGCCATTTCTTGACGTATTTCTTTTTGCGTCTACGGTCATCGGTTTACTTGTCCAACTTGTCAACTGAGACATGTTTGTGGTTCCATTAAAACGTGGTCCCCACGTCGGTCTATTCTTTTGTTAATTGTTTAATAATGTGAACCTTTCAAAAAATGTAAAGGGTTATTTAAATTTTGATGTGACCGTTGTCGTTTTGATGTAGTATTGTGCCTCTTTGTAGATACGTTCTTTTGTTCCAACTGACAAGTGAGTGAAATAACTTCCATCAGTTTCTTTTCATTTTGCTTAAAAATCACACAAAAAACTCATCTTTTGTATTTTACAGTTTTAATTAACATCTTTTATATCTTAATAAATTCAGAATTCTAAAATTCAAATTTTAAATTCAAATTTCAATTTTATTTTTGCCACAGGCTACTCCATTTGCAATTTGTCTTTGTTCAACTCAAAATTCTACAGCATTTACCACCCACTAATGGGTGGTTCTTTTACTCACTTTGCAGGTAACACTGATGATGGCTCTGGCCGAAAGCGCTCTTTTAGATGTCCTTTTGGAATAAATTTTATGCATGGAATACAAAAGTGTTTCATTTAGTTCATTTAATTATCTTTCAAATTGATAGTCCGTTGCTAATTGAATCTTTGTTTTATGTATTATTTGTTTTAAAACATAATCATTCAAAAACCAATTTAGAACAGAAGTTCTGGTCAAATTGGCGGACCGATCTACTAATATTATTTATATTATTTCTCTTCGAAATAAAATCGGTTTTCGAATATCCCCCTACCTTTCTGAAAAATGTTTCTCATTATTCTCTGATGCAATTCTTACAGAGAAACTGGCTGGGTTCTGTAAACTAGTGATTTATTTTATTCCTATAAACATAAGTCCATATAAACGTTTAACAAATTTTGAACAGAGGTTCTGGTCAAATTGGCGGAGGTATATATACTAATTAATTTATGAATGCTTTATTATTTTCTAGCGTAACAGACTAGGAGTTATCTCTAATATTTCTGATTATTAATTACTGCCTCAAAATCTAAACTAAATTAACTTACGTTTCTAGCCAAATTGAGACAGAACATTTGACATTCCTGGTAAATTCTTTAAACTTCCTTGGATTGTTTTTTCTTGTTTTTGATGCTCCTGTCGCCGCTCTCGGCCACATAACCAGGACATCTTTCGGCAGACATCACATGATAGATTGCAGGGTCTGAGTCATCTCTGGTAACAACCTTCAAGAAGCACAAAGATCAACAAGAATATTCTGTCCTAATTTTATTTTCCATCTAAACTTTGTCAGAGGCAAATTAAAATAAACCAATTATTTGCTGAAAATTTCAATGTTTTATTTTGCACCCTGTCGCAGCACCATTACTAGGAATAAATATTAACAGCATGATGTTCCGAACCCTGACTATTTTATTAAGTTTGTATTTGGTAAATTAAATTGCATTTGAGAAAAATGGGTTAAACTGTGACAAATTGGCACTCTTTCCCTAATAACGTAAAATTAATTTACAACAGGTTCTTATGCTGAAATAACAAAAAGCTACGTGTGTTGTTGTCTATAATCATGATATCTTTTGGTATAGCGATACAATTCGACTACCAGTCGAAGTACACGATAGCTCTAGCATGCAAACATTACTTTTTGCATTAATAATACATTAATACCTTATAAAGCTGCCATTTGAATTTTTATTGTTCTATTGATTGTCATCCGTTTGTTGTCACGACTAAAGCCCCCCGAGAGACTTGGACGGGTCGCAACAAAAATAAAACTCGTCTGACCGCACACACATCTCAAACTTTTCTACGAATGTACGCAAATTCAATTGTCCGAAATTTTTCGCTAAAAAGTTTCGAAACCGAAAGCAAAAGTTTCGACATCTCCGCAAACATTTGTCATCGAATGTTGTGACCATGGTCCCGGGGGACGAATCCATCATTTCGTTGGAGTTTCGAAAGAAAATAAAATATACAGTTTTGATGTTGATAAATTGAAAAATATTGGGCGTTACGGACTCATGAATTTGTTTTGAAAACATCTAGGAATACGTTAATGAATAGGTTTCGAGAAGGCGTGTGGGAACTTTTATGCATACAATTTTGTTCTGGCATTAGTTTTCAAAATACAGTTTATTAGATAGAAAATCTGGAATCACGAGTCGTCACATAAATTATGCTCGTATTAGAACGAGTTACAGAATTATATCTCAATTTCCTGTATAAGAACGTGTTATTATTAGTTATTCGATTGAAGCAACAACCCTTCATCTACAAGGCAATGATGCCTCTCACTTATTTACCCCCTTACATAATCACGTCTGCTTTCAAATTCACGTTTGTTCCTACTTTAAAATTCTTCCTGTCCCCTGCGTCGCTATTATGCCCGATCTATCCCTAAGGAGACACCGAAACGTATTCAAACTGCAATTAAAAATTAAAACTTAATTCTTTCCAAGTTGGACGACATTTTCTCAACTCCGCATTTGACTTTGTAATTGTACAAGTAACTTAATCACATGAACTGAAAGTTTTAAAGTCCGTTGAATATTTGAAAGCGCTTAGAAACAAACCGGTGTATTCTGTATAAGTTTCGAAGTTGCTCTTTTGTTGGAGATTTGGGAAAATCAGGCAAATGTAGACGCGAAAGAGAGAAATTATCAAATTTCCTACAATTAAAATTTCTGCTGCTTCCGTGCTCGGGATAAATAAATTATACATAATCTCCTATATTGCCTTAAAATATGCTTACTAGTCAATAAATGAGGAAATATCATATTCAAATAAGAAATTCCACATAACAGAAACTAATATCTTAATAAATTTATACAATTTAAAAAATTACAATGGCTATATTTTCTACACTTAAGAAGAGTTTGCAGACCATCCTCATCCATCCCTGAAGCATTATCCTCATCCACCTTAAAATCTTAAATGGCGCTACCACACTTGTGATACTTCTCTGGAACGCTTATCAAAAATGATTCTCAACCATACCAAAATTAATAAGATTTAAGTACGAAATGTTAGCAACAATTTGAGAAGATTTTGCAAAATTTGGCAGAAAAAAATTGAAAATAAACGTAAATGATGAAAAGACTCTATTATTTTTGTAATGATGCATTTACTTGTCCTTTGTTGTGGCTTCCATTTTCTTCTAAACAGAAATAAAATCGTTTTTCGAATAACCCCTTAACTTTCTGAATGAAGCCTACATTTTTCTTTGGCACGATTTTCCCAGAGAAGCCTGCTGGGTTCCGTAGTGATTTAATGTAGCCCCATAAAAAGGCGTCAATAGGAGCAAGGGCAGGTGATCTTGCCGGCCACGCGGTTGTACCGCTTCTACCAATCTAGTGGTTTGGATAATTTTTGGTCAACAACTCTTTCGCCGTAGCAGTATAGTTGCTGGAACTGTAGAAGATCATCGTTCAAATTTAAACTCCCATGTTAACTTCACTTCTTCCCAGAAAATATATTTCTAATTAATAGTCATAATTTGCGCATTTCAGAGTTTTTATTTATTTATCATTTGGAAACTACACTTTTAACCAATCTCATCGGATCAATTAAAATACTGCTTTATTTTCAAATTAAAATCTCTACACTAATAATAGGAATTAAAAAGTTGTTCAATAACTTGACAACTGCCTGCCAGCAAAATTAAAAAATTTCAAAATTTTCAAAAATTTTTAGTAGATGACTAGCTATTTTTTACGCATGGTTTATAATATACTCAATTTTGTTCTCTCCACGATTGCCCCATGTCACTTTCAAAATTTTCTACATATCGTTGAAAAGGCGAAATTTTTCATGTTTCATAGATTGATTATCTAGCAATCTTAAATTTGGTCCAAGTCACTGTTTATACATAACAATTTACTAATGATGTTTAAGCTGGCCACACCCATAAATACGAAGGATCTCTGTTTAAAATAACGCTCAAAACTAAAAAAAACTGTACTTTAAAAGGCCTGGAGCCATTGTAACGGTTTCTAAAAGAAAGGTTGCCCAAATTTTACATGTTCAATAATTGAACTTCTTGGGTATTTCCCCGGTAGGTTTTCTAAAATTTGCAAACCATCCTAATCAAACAGCAAAATTTAATACCAAAACACCACAAATATGAAGGGTCTCGCCTTAAAATTCCCTGAAAATAAAAAAAAAATGAAAATACTGAATTTTTAAAGAAAAAAAGCCCAAATTTTACATGTTAAATTGAAGTTCTTGGGCTTTTTCCCGGGAAGCTTTTAAAATTTTCAAACGATTCTAATCAAGCAATAAAATTTAATACCAAAATACCATAAATTCGAAGACTCTCTCTTTCCAATAGCGCTCAAAATTAAAAAAAGAATATAACAAACTTTTAAAGACCTGGAGCCATCGTGAGATTTTCTACAAAGAGGTTGCCCAAATTTTACATGTTCAATTGAAGATTTTGGGCGTTTTCTCCAGGAAGTTTTAAAATTTTCAATCGATTTTAATCAAACAATAAAATTTAATACCAAAATGCCATAAATATGAAGGGTCTCTCTTTAAAATAACGCTTAAAATAAAAAAAAATAATATATTGATTTTTAAAGACCTGGAGCCATCGTAATGGTTTCTACAAAAGAGGTTGCCCAAATTTTACATGTTCAGTTGAAGTTCTTGGGCTTTTACTCCAGGAAGTTTTTAAAATTTTCAAACGATTCTATTCAAATAACCAAAATTTAATACCAAAATACCATAAATATGAAGGGTCCTTTTTAAAATAGCGCTCAAAATTAAAAAAATAATATACTGAACTTTTAAAGACCTGGAGCCATCGTAACGAATTAAAAAAAAGGTTGCCCATATTTTACATGTTCAATTGAAGTTCTTGGGCTTTTTCTCCGGGAAGTTTTTAAAATTTTCAAACAACTCTAATCAAACAAAATACTATACATATGAAAGGCCTCTCTTTAAAATAAAGCTCAAAATTGAAAAATAATAATATACTTGAGCTTTGAATCTATGACTACGATTTGGATACAAGTCGTTCTAAATAAACCCGTTTTCATATATCATCACTATTTTTTATGCCGTAGAATATCCAGAAGAAAGCAAAGACAAATTGTCTAAGAACCAAATCAATCAATTACCTGAAATTAGAAGCCATTACACGCATACAAGGTGCTTATTTTATCAACTTAAAGAATATTGAGGCTATTTTAGTAAAATATTTGTAAAATCCTTAAAGAACTAGATACGCAAAAGGCATCAGGACCGGATGGAATACCTGCCATCGTGTTAAAGAACTGCGCCAACGAACTAACACCCGTTTTTCCCAGGCTTTTTTCTCTGTCTTACGGACAAGAGATTTACCCATCTTCTTGGAAAGTCGCTCGAGTGCAACCTGTTCCAAAAAAGGCAGGAAAACCACGCCCTCAAACTATCGCCAAATTGCCTTGCTTCCAATAATCTCCAAAGACATGGAACGTGTAGTCAATCAGCAACTACTCAAGTACCTCGAGAACAACAGAATAATCAGCGATAATCAATACCGCTTTCGCAATATAACAGGAGTTATATTGGCCTGTAGGGCAATTTAGAACTACGGAGAGTCTCGAGCGATTGCGTTAGATATTTCGAAGGCATTCGACAGAGTTTGGCATGACGGACTGCTCAACAAACTGCCGTCCTTCGGACTGCCAGACTCTCTGCAGCTGGCTTGCCAGTTTCCTTAAGAACCGATCTCTGCACGTTGCAGTTCATGGATGCATCTCACCTGTTCAAAAACCATTTTGAACACACTTTCAAATCTAACGATTTAATTTTGCCACTGTGCGCATTCCAAACAAACCGTAAAAACCTCGGCGATACTACTAGCGTCATCTCTTGTTACAACGTTTATCCACTACCTCAGTCAATCTAGGAAGCTAAAAGTAAAGCGACCTCGAAAGGCATCTGACCAATCACAGCGCTTTCTACAGAAAAGGCGCTATACCCCGGTGATATTCCTAGCGCCATCTGTTGGAACAACGTTTGCTCAACTGCACCGGCACCCCGCCAAATAAGCAGTCCTGCGTCCAACGGCATGATTCGTGCAACCAATCACCTCAACGTATTTCAAACCTTAAGGCCGTATCAGCTACACTATGCAGGAACACATTCGGAAATTCTGCCAATCACCGTCTCTTAACGGAGGTAATTAAGTTAGCTTCTAAATTTCCTATCTTTAACAATCGAATTTCACGAAAACTAGCCAGCAGGTTTCGACCAGGGTTGTGTTATTCATAATATTAATTTAGACAACCGAAGTTTTTACAAAATATCTCTATATTACATTATTTGCCCTTTCTATTTCTGGAGGATGTAGATTATCCCGCCAGAAGGGGCGATGACAAGGGGCGTTGACAACTCCTTCGAGTTGATCCAGTTCTTACATTCTAGTAATAAGTCGAGTTTTGAATCCCAACCTTAAAGCACGCGCTAAGGGCGTCTTCCTCGGTCAAGTTTTCACGTTTTGAGACCTCCTAGTCTCTCTAGTTCTTTACTCAAGTGACATTGTGGTATCCAGCCATCTCAAGCCTACAAAAAATATTTATCGGCACCCTGACTGCCATTACTCTCACAAATATGACGCTGTACCATCTCTGTAATGGCGTCCCCATTGGTCTTGACCATGGGAGTTCTACAATCGAGTCTTGTCTCGAACTACAAGTAATCGAGTTTTGCCTTGAACCACTAAAAATCGAGTCTTGTCTCGAAACCCAAGTAAGTAAGCACACACGTTTACATTCACATTCTCTCAAAGGCGGTACCACCGTTGTACTGGCGTTCCCATTGGTCTTGTCCATGGGTTCTCAATATTAATCGAGTCCTGCCTCGAATCTCAAGTAAGTAAACTCACACGTTTATATTCACATTCTCTCAAACGCGGTACCATCGCTGTACTAGCGTTCCCGTTCTCGATATTAATCGAGTCTTGTCTCGAATCTCAAGTAAGTAAACTCACACGTTTACAATCATTCTCTCAACATCTCAAGCGCGGTACTATCGCTGTACTAGTGTTCCTATTGGTCTTTTACATGGGTTCTCTACATTGCTACATGGCGTGTTTTATAATCATTTATACGTGTACCAAAAAACCGCATTCACAAAGGCATCCAGGTCATGCTATTATGCAATAACTGCATACCATCTCAAATTACTACATTCAAGTCATTCTTAATTGCAAGAAATTGAAGTTCATTGTATTTAGAAGCTACAACAGAGACTTAGCAGGTGTTGTTTAAAGTGACTTTCCCCAGTGTTGGAAGATAAACTGCTGAACATTGAACGTTGCTCGTCAATTGTGAACATAGTGTACATAGTAGCTTATAGGTGGACATTAAGGTAATATTTATCCTGTTAATAGAGATATTTTAAGCCTCTTGTTTCAGCATGTCGTTATGGTTATCGTTATTGTGAGCATGCGCAGTACTAAAATGTCATCATCTTGACTTTATTAACGATAACGGTTTATTTGATGACAAATTTGAAAACGTATAGAAATTGTATTTTTATTAGTTAACTTGGAATATTTTTAAGTTACTTTATGAAACTTAAATATAGTTTTTGCATTTTTAAACATTGTAGGGCATTATTATTTCTTGGAATAAATAATACTATAATAATAATACTTCTAATTTGCTGTGGAATTCTCAGTTCAGTGCTCCTGCTAATCGATAAATATGTTCTTTTTAAACCTAAAATAAAGTGTTGCCTCATTGTCTTCAAAGTTATTCAGATCGAATTCTGCCTGAACCTGCGCCATAGCATCCTCCTGATGCAGAGGATTGTTACGAAAAATATCATTCAGGATAATACCTCTGATTAAATTGTGGTTCGAATTATATTTTCTAGAGGTTCTTCCATTCTGACCAACGAAACTGGATAGCACGGAAATCTAAGATTGGTTAGTCTGGATGGTGTTACTACTGTTACTATATTCATACCTAGAATCGTAAACTCTTTAGGATTCCTGTATTCATACTATACAAATACACAAAGGAAATGCCATCTGTGACATTTGTCATTGCCGTTATTTTTAAGAGGATTATTGACGTTCTTTTTAAGATAAGTTTGAAATCTCTTTTATGAAAGGCGTCGTAATCGTTATCGGTAATAACGTTAACCATAACACTGCCCAAAAATGCTGTTATTTATAGATGGCTTAAAATCTCTCTATTATTGCTTGTATATTGCTGTATTTTATCTCAAAGTTATCTCAGCTAACCGAGCTCACACTGGGCTGTTCCGCAGGAACTTTAATGAACATTTAAGTGTATATAGCTGCAAGACAGCGTTTATAATCATATACTAGTTTAGAATTACAACTGTTTATGCAATGCTTTAGCTTTTAAGGTATTCTTCTTTTGATATTCCTGCAACGTCGAAAATTTGCCTCGACTGATATTGTTCATATCGTAGGACTGACTACGTACAATAATTCACTGTTCAATATTTTGTTTATTTATGAGCTTCCAGTTGTTTTCAAGTAAAATAACTTATTAAAATATTCATATAATGCAAAAGATCTTCTTTATTTACAAGGTCACTTTAGAACTAGCCCCTATGGTAAATTACAGTGCCTACGAGCACATCTCTGTTTGTTTAGAAAATCGACCAAGATCGAATCTGAAACATCACCAACTCTGTTCTTGATCTATATTAATGACCTGCTGACCGAAACGAATAATCTGTTTTGCAGATGACAGTACTCTTGTCTCCCACTTTAGATCAGAAATACCTTTACCAGCGACTAAAACTTATCACCGCAGACAGGAGAAGATTACAGGAATTATTCAAGACCTGGAGAAAGTTCACACTTGGGGCGACAGAAATTTGGTCCATTGACCACCAAGCCAATATGGCGGGCCCTGACATCATTATGGACTGTTGGTGCTGGGTGTCTCGGTCAATAGCAATATATCCTGGCATGACCACGTTGCTAACATCGCAAAATGAGCCACCCAGAAATTTGGTGCGCTATTTCGCAACAAAAAAGTGTATACACCGCAGCAGTTGCTCTTGATCTACAAGGCGCAAGTAAGGCCGTGCTTAGAATATTACTCACATATCTAGAGTGCCGCACCAAAGCACACCCTAAAGCTGCTGGATTCCATTCAGCGTCGGCGACACTGCAGTTGACCCGGAATCTGGATAGTCTGGAACACCGCAGACATGTGGCCGAGATGTCTCTGTTTTACAGATACTTTCACGGTAGATGTTTTCATGATTTGGCCAGCCTCATCTCGCTCCTTGCAACGCCTGTCAGACAGTCCCGAAAGACGGCAACAGCGTACCAGTTCGTCGTACAACTAGAAACACCTAGAACATCGCTTTACAAGATCTCCTTTGTCTGGCGCACTGCTTCACTGTGGAACTCACTCCCGGGACATCTGTTTCCCCATAATTACAACCTACAAATATTCAAGAACGGTGTCAATCAACATCTTCGCACATGCACCGCTCGTCGAGCGTCATGGATCTCCCTTTAGTGAGTGTGCCACTGCCATAAAAAAAAGAAAAAAAGAAAAGAATAAAATAATAATCATTGCTTATAAATATAAAAAGATTAACAGGCTATCTCTCAATAATAATACAGGGGCCTTATAAAAGTAAATAATCTATTTTTTAACTTTTTTATTGCTTCATTTTGTTCTTTGAACAGATCTATCGAGACGTGTTTATGTGGAAATACTCCCCGCTGTTTATTTCGTAATTTCGACTTTTCATCTTTTGGATTTTTCATTTTCTTGAAAGAAATCGGGCTGATTAAAGCTTTTTAAAACGTAAATAGGGGTGAAAAGAACCGCGTGTGCTTTCGTGGTTGCAATGTGTCAACTTGAGACAGTTTACCTTACCTTATCTTAATGGTTGCAGACTGGTGGAAGTTAATTGTGAACATGTATCATCATAAATGCCATTTCAATTCGGTTTTTGCTAGTTTTCTTTTATGCAGCATTCGTTAAAATTAGTTTTATTTCCTGTATAACATTTGGAATCGCGCCCATTAATGTTTTGGATTGACTACGTACCGACAACCAGGAATGGGTTACCCTTGTGTGTTCATATTTAAGATATTTTTGGTGGTATATAGCATGTCTAGCGGTGTCGCATGGCAAGATAACTGAAAAATCGCAAAGCATGAGTTGTTTAGGTTTCTGGGGGGGGGCAGATTGTTGATTAAACTTGGTCCGGAATTTTAGAATGCGCCTACCGGAAGTTCGTAAGGTCGGCAGCACTTCGGTGCATTTGTCAGCGTATGAACTAATTTGGAGAATATTTTAGAGATATATTGAGTAAATTACATATTCTTTCTGTAGCCAGGGCATTTATTTAAATTAGTTAGAAATTGTCATGTCAGGTACTTTCAAATGTTGACATGTCAGGTACTTTCAATGATTCATTCCCTAATTATCTGAAAATTATATTAATTTCGTTTACAATTATTGGAGAATTTTGAGCAGCAACTTATTAGAATATATAAGAAAAGAGAAGCCCATTCAAAAAATTGTCAATCAGCAAATCGACCATAAGGAAATCTCCAATTTAGGCAGAAGTAGTCAGAAGTTAGTTTACAACTTCCAGAATGATTTCGTGAAGAAAACGATGCCTTTATTGGAAAAAAAATATTTAGGTAGGATAGTGATTTAGCCATATTGTTGCAATTCAGAGTAAGTTATTTCACTATTCATACCAGCAACATATAAGGAAAAAAGCAACGGTCCCAAAATCGATCCTTCAGGAACACCTGCAGTCATGGGTATAAAGTTTGATTTAGATTCGTTTATAAGTACCTACGCAATGTTTATAAGTACCTACACAATGTGATTTATTTACAAGATATGATTCAAGAAATTTCACTGAATCGTCAGATAATCCAAAATAGAGAAGCTTTGTGACTTAAAGTGTCAAATTCTAATAAATTTTACCTCATTTAATTTCATTTTAGAAACATATAAAATAAGCGTTTTTACTGTTACTATATTCTAATTAGGCCAGGAATATATGGCAGTTTCTTCGTATCTCTTGCTGATACTTTAAAAGGCTGTCTCCTGCTAACCAGAACACACGGGTATTATCAATCACCCGGATCCCGGAATCCCCTCCAGGGCTAGAAATCGTCCCTCTTTCGTTCTAAACTCTAAAATTTCGTATTCTTTGTTTCTGGCAACTGACTTTTACCCTTAAGTTATGGCTCTTCATGGCCGACAGTTTCTTTTTGGGAAGCCGCAGGCAAATTTAAAGGATTTATGGCGATGTTTTGCCTATGCTTGTGCTCTTCTCTCGACCTCTGGAGTATATTTATCATTTGGTCCGAATTTCGGGGATTATTTGACGGAACAGATGCCGGAAAATGTTGAATAAGGATACAGATAATGTTTTAAACTAAGAACCAAGGACGTGATTCGTGTTTTATCATGAAATTCGTTTATGGATTCTAGCGTTAACTCTTATAAATAGGCCTACTGGCTAATATTAAAATTGCAGTGACGTCATCAAATGTAGTCAATTGCTTTTGCCATAAGAATAGGATTGAAGAGCCCACTAAAAATATTGATTATTTTATCGCGCGTATAACATTGATTGTCACGCTGGACGACTGGAAGTCCAATCACCAACTTGCCGTCTTCGATATATTGTGTATCCAGTGTTGCCAGATTGGTCGCTTTATCGCAGTTTGGGCAACTCCTCACTGTGGTTGGCGACAAATTATTTTTCAAAGAAACGGTTACGATTAAAAAAAAATAATACTGCAACCCGGAAAATATTTGTGGATTACTGGTTTATCATTTCAAACCGGTTATCCGATAAGGACAGCGCATTTTTTTAGTTGTCAGGTGCCAAGCATTTGCCAATTTCGCATATTTTGCTTTCATTTAGTGAATTTTAGTGATGTGTAACTTGGTACCTTTAAAAATCGGATAGTATCGAATATTAAACCACATAATATCCAATACTTTTTATGTGAATATTGAGTTGGGTACTCTTATTGTTCTAATGAATATTGAATTATAATAAAACACTAATATTGTAACATCAAATATTTGAAAACTATGGACAAATAACAATGTAAATTTTCAAGCGAGGCTTACTAGCACAACCACAATCACATTAAAACACGAAAAGACCTACAAGCCCTAAAAATAAAATAAAAATATTTAAAAAATATATTATTTTTACTCTAACATACATTAGATGCTTGATGTAAAAGTTTGCTTTGATAAAGTTATATTCAATATAAATAAATATTTAAAATTCGGAAAGTAAATATATAAAAACCGGAAAGTGAAGCATAACGAAATCAAAACCTTTAAGAAAATAAATGTTACTAACTTAATAACCTAATTATTTTCTAGAAATATTTAGTTCCAGTTAAAAACATAATTTTTTTAATTTGAGCTCTGCTTTAGAAAATATCTTTTCACCAGGTACGGATGTTGCTACAACAGAGTAGTATTTTTTGCAAGACGAGCAAGTCTTGGATAAATTAACAATGGTAATTCCCTGTTTTTCCATCAATGAAGCACATCTTCGAGAATAGAGTTCCTAACTCCTTTGCTTACTTCTTCTTAAATTTTTAAATGCAATTGAGTTGATCAAATATCATTCAACAAATGCTGTAAACATTTAAGACCAGGTAAATATACGTTAAATGGGTTTACATCTCACATAATGGTTGAAACTAACTCTACCGAGCCAGCCGAGCCAAATCCTGATGGTCAGAACGAGGCAATTCTGAAAATTCGTAACAATGTAAGTTTTTGAACATATAAATTCAAAAGATTTATTGCTATTTTGTTTCAATATATTTTATACTTGATATAAAGGATATGGTAATTATGTATAAAAATACATTTGATGTGGTTGGGCGATTTTGGACTACAAAAACTTGTAGGAGAATGTTAAACAAAAAAAACGTATTCAAAATTTCAAAATTATAGAAAGCATTTCCCAATTTCCACTTATCCAACAAATGTGATTTTGGGCTATAAATAAGCAACAAGGGTGACGATACGATTTTTTTTAAATGTGGCAACACCGCAAATGATTAGTTCGAGAATTTGACGATTGACGTTAATGTCTGCCGTCATTTTCTTGCATTTTTCTTAAATCGAAACTATTTTTGTGCATGAAAACTGTAGCTAATACATCGTTATATATTTAGGAATACAATTTATATTGTTAGGCGTTTTTTTTTAAATCGCAAAATAATTAATATAATTTTTAACAATATTGTACAAGACAAATTCTATTGAAAATATTGATAGAAATTAATAAATTGAAAATATTTAACCCTCTTTTTATAGAGGCTCTGAAAGGTTAGGAATTTGTTACCAATTTCCATTTATATATTGAGGGGTCCTTTGGATGAAGAAAACACACTAGCAAATTTGATATTACCATTATCTATTATGACATCTTTATACATATAGTGACATTTTACCACCTACCTATTTTGATAAACTAGATATTGAAATATTTTTGCTTTGAAATTTAATTTTTCTTTAAAAAATCGAATGAGGCCCGTCTAAGGGCTGAGCTTTAACCGGAAGCCCTTAAATATTATCTATGTGCGCAGAAAAAGATAAGTAAACTGCAATATAATTTTTGATTAAAAAAACATGAGTAAGAACATTATCAGTCATAATAGTCGCGCTTAAAGTAATATTAGCCCAATTACGTTTCAAATTACATATAAAAAAAATAAAATTTACAAAAAAAAATTCTTTCGAGATTTTTGCATTTTTGCATCTAAAATGTTTACCTAACTGTGAAATTTTAAAAGAAATTGCACATTTCAATATATGCCTGTAAATAACTATTGCAGTTAGGCCTTACTTATAGGAGGTAATGATTCTGGGCAATAAAGGATATGGTTATATTTTTCAGGTTGGCGTACCTGCTATTTCGTTGGACAATAATATTCTTTTCAAAAAGATCTAAAAGTTGTCATGAAGCAGTTGAAAGTAAAAATAACCTGTTGACTTTTATACTTGAAAATACGACGTTTTGCTTATGGTATTTAGTCGTCTGGCATTGCCAGTCAGGTTTTGTAAATTTTTGAAATTGCCCGTCATGCCCTATTTCTAAGGTTGTGAAAGAGTTAAAAATTAATAAATTCTAGTAGGATTAGTAGTAGTAGTTGAAAGTTGAAAGAAGGCCAAATGATCCTGATGATATGCCCGGAGGCCCTTGCAGCATACCTCAGATCTCATCTCAACCTCCAGCCCTACCCATAGTCGTCCATTCTAGTCTTCCTGACCTCATGGTGAACGTCAGGATCTCTCTCTATGGTACTTTTCCCCGCGCCTCCGATAGGTAGCGCTCTTCTGACGGCCCATAAAGATCATGTGACTTCTTAGACGGCAGTGCCTTGCATTGACCCCTAGAAGGATGCTCAGAGACCACCTTCAAAATGCCTAATTGACCTAAGCTCCTTTTTTTTTCTTTTTTTTTATGGCCGTGGCACACACACTAAAGGTAGATCCTATGGCGCTCGACGAGCGGTGTGTGTGCGAAGATGTTGATTGACACGGTTCTTGAATATTTGTAGGTTGTAATTAGTGGGAAACAGATGTCCTGGAAGTGAGTTCCACAGTGATGCAGAGCGCCAGACAAAGGAGTTCTGGTAAAGCGATGTTCTAGGTGTTTCTAGTTGTACGACGAACTGGTGCGCTCCTGCCGTCTGTCGGGACTGTCTGACAGGAGTTGCCAGGGGCGGGATTATGCGGGCCAAATCCTGGGAACATCTGCCGTGAAAGTATCTGTAAAACAGAGACATCTCGGCCACATGTCTGCGATGTTCCAGACTATCCAGATTCCGGGTCAACTCCGGATCGCCGACGAGACGCACAGCCCTCTTCTGAATGGAATCCAGCAGCTTTAGGGTATGTTTGGTGCGGCACCCCAGATATGTGAGCAATATTCTAAGCACGGTCTTATTTGCGCTTTGTACAGCAAGAGCAACTGCTGCGGTGTATAGAGTTTTTTGTTGCGAAATAGCGCACCAAGCTTCTGGGAGGCTGATTTTGCGATGTTAGCAACATGGTCATGCCATGACATATTGCTGTTGACCGAGACACCCAGCAGCTCGATGGACGAGGATGAAGGAATGGTCGATCCTGCCATAATGATGTCAGGGCCCGCTGTATTGGCCCTCTTAGTAAACGTTGCTGCTTGGGTCTTCGCTGCATTGAACTGGACCAAATTTCGGTCGCCCCAAGTTTGAACTTTCTCCAGGTCTTGATTAATTGCTGTAATCTGCTCCTGTCTGCGGTGATGAGTCTCAGTCGCTGGTAAGGGTTTTTCTGATCTAAAGTGGGAGACAAGGGTACTGTCATCTGCAAAACTGTAAACAGGATTATTCGTTTCGATCAGCAGGTCATTAATATAGATGAGGAACAGAGTTGATGAAAGTATTGCGCCCTGAGGCACGCCCGCGTTGATGGTGAATGTGTCCGAGATGTGTCCATCGACTGCAACGTGTAGGGATCGGTTCTTAAGGAAACTGGCCAGCCAACTGCAGAGAGAGGCGGGCAGTCCCAAGGACGGCAGTTTGTTGAGCAGTCCGTCATGCCAAACTCTGTCGAATGCCTTTGAAATATCCAACGCAATCGCTTGAGACTCTCCGTAGTTTTCAATTGCCCTACTCCATATATGAGTGACATAGGCCAATATATCTCCTGTCGATCTCTCTTTGCGAAAGCCGTATTGATTATCGCTGATTATTCTGTTGCTCTCGAGGTACTTGAGTAGTTGCTGGTTGACTACACGTTCCATGACTTTGGAGATTATTGGAAGCAAGGCAATTGGGCGATAGTTTGAGGGCGTGGTTTTCTTGCCTTTTTTTGGAACAGGCTGCACTCGAGCGACTTTCCAAGAGGATGGGTAAATCCCTTTTCTGTAAGAAAGAGAAAAAAGCCTGGAAAAAACGGGTGTTAGTTCGTTGGCGCAGTTCTTTAGCACGATGGCAGGTATTCCGTCCGGTCCCGATGCCCTTTGCGAATTTTGCGAATATCATGAAAACTTGACTTCTGCCATGGTGGTGTTGATGTTCGGTATAGTGGGGAGAGTCTTGCCTTGGGGCACGTCTAAGGTAGAGTGCGATGAAAACATTTTGGCGAGCATGTTTGCTTTTTCCTTGGCTGTAGTCGCCGTGATGCCACGTTCGTCCGTCAAAGGTGGGAGAGATGTTTTTGTAAAGTTGTTACTTACTGCCTTTGCTACCGACCAGAAATTCCTGGAACCACTGGGGCATTGCAAAAGTTTATTCCTGATCCTTTGATTGTGTTTGTCCTTAGTTTCGTCGATCACACGCTTGCACTCGTTTCTCGCTTCGATAAAATAATTGCGATTTTCAGCGGTCTGATTTTGCTGCCAGTACTTATAGGCTTGCTGTTTCCTTCCTACAGCTCTTTCGCATCTTTTGTCGAACCAGGGCTTTCCTTTTGATGGTAACTTGATGGAATTTGGGATGTATGCTTCCATTCCTGAGGAGATTACTTGCATGATCTCTTCGCAGCAGTCTGAAGGGTCGTCAGTGGCAAAGCAGACGTCGAGCCAAGGAAAATCTAGGTAGAACTGCCCTAGAGCGTCCCAGTTTGCAGAATTGTAATGCCAGATTTTGCGAGGCAATGGTGGATCCTTCTGTATGAGTGGCAATTCACAAACCGTTGTAATAAGTTTGTGGTCGGAGGTACCTAATGGCGGGCCAACTGTAACCTTGTACTGGTCAGGATTGGTGGTCAGAAAAGATCCATTAACAAACTAATACAAACAAGAGAATCAAGGATAAAACGTTTATGACTTAGAGTCCACGACACTTATATTAGATATATATCTTATATAACGAAGAAATCGTGAGACAATTTAATCAAAAATCTTAAGCGAAGTTAACATTGTTAACAGGCATGTTCTTGGAACAGCCTCCTGAAACCCACTTAGTACTAAATATTTACTTTTATTTAACGTGGAGCATGTGTGGCCTCCTTCAAACTTTCCAAAGGGCACTAAAGTAAAAGGATACTGTCGAAACAGCTGCTCAAATCACTACAACGAAGCGAGAATGTAAATCGTTGAATTGTACCGTAATTAGCAAGCTAATACAAACAAGGAAAGCCAGGATAGAACATCTAAGAATTGGAGTCCACGACATTTATATTTACTATATATTTTATAAAACGAAGAAATAGGCAAATTTAAGTAAAAATCTAAAGCGAAATTAGCATTGCTAACTAGCATATTCTCAAAACAAGACTGCATCCTGAAACCCACTTAGTACTAAATATTTACTCTTATTGTCACGATTTGTATTTTTTATCTGTGACGACACGCCTCACTTAGCGTGTAGGAGAGTAACTCAGATTTAGGAACGCACTACGTCAAGTTGAGAAGAGATAATAAAGGAGACACATCGATAAAAACAATAACAAGTTTATTTACAAACAAACTTAACAACGGTTAGATTGTATACTAGTAAAGGCGTGTTTAAGAGTATAGATGAATTAAGAGTTTACACTATACCCAATTAATATAAAATGCATGTCTTCTCGAGGGAAGCTTAGTTCAAAGTTTGTCTAGCAAGCGACGTTACTATTTTATTAATAAAGTTTATGTGAGCGGGTTGTCTTTTATTTAGGTATTTGTTCTGATATTTATAAGGTAAGTCTTTTAAGTTTATCACAAATTGCTAAGGCACTTTCACTACTTTTTGAAACTCCCCAAAAACTATCCCTTTACTAGAAGTTCTAATACTTCATAAATTCGACTCTCTCTATACTTTTTAGTAGCCCCCGAATGCCATATACCTATGCATACGTTCACCCAGGTTAGGTAAGGACCTGACAACCTTATACCTGTGTATAAGTGTTCTCATTTTTGGGTTTGTGGGATAGAACAACTAGAAGTGGACGTACCTGTGTACTGCCCAGCGACTAATTGAGCGGTTTGAGAGACCCGAAAGTCTGATTAACTCGGCGTTTGCCTGCGTATTTATATGTTACAAAATGCTGATGGCTGCATCATTAAGGATTAAAGTCGCTCCCGTCGACCGCTCAAATTGTTTATAATTAACAGTGAATGTTTATATAACATTTTTCAAGTTCAAGTTCAAACTTGCGACAGGGTGATATTTAATTAATGATTTTAACTAGTTCACATTATTTATATTAGGCGCATGTGTTGCCTCCTTCCCTTTCCAAAGGACATTAAAATAAAAGGATATTGTCGAACCAGCTGGTCAAATTAGTACACCGAAACGAGAATGTAAATCGTTGGATTTAACAAACTAATACAAACAAGGGAAGCAAGGATAGAACGTCTAAGAATTAGAATCCACTATACTTATATTAGCTATATATTAATACAATGAATAGTTTCGGCGGTAGGATCCTTGTAAAACATCGTTGAATAATAATACTAGGGATAATTAGTACACTGCTTTTAGATGTTTCAAAATAATTTAATGAGATATTTTTCTCTATACTACATATGTTTCGGCTTGATGAGGCCTTTATCAAGAGTAGTTGTATACTCAAATCTAAAATTGTTATACCCTACTAAACCGCCTGACTGTATTTTGTTTTTATTGCACTCTCAATTATGCAGGTGTTTAAAGAGCAGGTCAGTTGGTCGTTCGTATTTAAAACGTCTGTTTTCTGTGACTTTTGGATTTCCAGGTACTCCAAAAGGTTCAGCCTTTTGCTTTTTGTTTCCATGTGTAAAAGTTTGACATTATTCGTATCTATAAAATGGTTATTTTCTGTACAATGTTTTGCTAAGCCAGAGTTTTTAACATTATGTAAAATCGATATTTTGTGCTTCACAGCTTCACAGTTCACACAATTTATTTTGTAAACACCAGATTTAGATTGTTTGTCAATTTTGTCTTTATTGTTTATTAGGCTTCTCCCTAGATTATTCTTATTAACCTGAATTGTTTTACAGCCAAATTTATTTAATTTTTTTTAAATTTTATCTGTAATTTTCGAAATATAATTGATAAATTTAAACGGCTCCTTTTCTAATTCTGATGTAGGGTTATAAAATTGTTAAGTTAAAATGTTCTTCTGTTTTTTCTTTATTAATTTGTCAATCAAAGCGATCTTATAACCGTTATTAATTGCAATCTGTTTGATAATGGATATTTCTTTTTGGAAACTCGCCGAGTCTAGGGGAAAGCTGAACAGTCTATGGATGAGACCATGAAAAGCGGAAAGTTATACTTGCCAAGACTGGTTAGAGTCTTTATGAATTATTGCATCTGTTGTTGTTGGTTTCATATATTATATATCAAATTTAAGCGAATCTCTTGTCTTTGTAATCTTTATGTCCAAAAAGTTTAAAATGTTGCTAGATTCTTTTTCCATGGTAAATTGAATTCTATTGTTTAGGGAATTTAAAAATGTTAAATAGGTATCTAAGTTTCTGTTGGCTCCTGTACAGTTGCAAAATATGTCATCCACATATCTACCCCAAAAAAATATATTTCTGATTAATGAATTGTTGGTGTTGAATAAATGCTGTTAAAAATCAGCCATAAAAATCTCGGCAAATAAAGGTGAAATTGGAAAGCCCATTGGTAAACCATTAATTTCTTTGAATATTTCATAATTATTATACTGGAAATAATTTTGATCTATACATGTACGAATTATAAGAGTTATCTATTAGTCCATTAATAATACGTGAAAGTTCGTTTAACGGTATGGAGCTAAACAGACTCTTCACATCAAAGGAAACCAATGTTGCATTATTTGGAATTTTAAAGTTTTTGACTTTATCAATGAAATCAAAGGAGTTTTTAAGTGCATACTTAGAATCGAATTTTGGTAAAATATTCGTAACGAATTGACTTAATTTGTAACATGGAGCATTCACATATGATACTACTGGTCTGATTGGGATATTATCCTTATGAATTTTAGGTAAGCTGTAAAAAAGGGGAGGTGATGGATTCATTAATTTGAGAAAAATTTGTGAATTATCAGGTAGTACAGAATTGTTATTTTTTAATAATGAAATAATTTGCTTTTGGTATTTATTAGTCGGGACTTGCGTTTTTATGAAATCTCCATTATTCAAAAGTTCTTTGATTTTAGTACCATAATCTAATTTAGTTAAAACAGTTATCGTGTTTCCTTTAGCAGC
Source organism: Pissodes strobi (assembly GCA_016904865.1). Lineage (NCBI taxonomy): Eukaryota > Metazoa > Arthropoda > Insecta > Coleoptera > Curculionidae > Pissodes > Pissodes strobi. The sequence goes on from JAEQML010046482.1 coordinate 38,506, forward strand.
TTTAGTTAATATTAGGTTATTTTGCGTTAGTTTTGCTTTTATTGTGTTTAAGGTTGTAAATTCTTTTTTATTCAGTTGATTATTTGAATTAAATTTAAATTCTTCAGAGATACTATATTTGTTTAGTTGCGAAATGTTTGAAATTTAATTTATTGCTATTTGTGTATTAACTACCAAAAAATTAAAATCTTTTTGGTTGTAGGATTGTGGAGAATATTTGAGCTATATATTGTATAAAATGCAGAAAACGGTAAACCATTTAAGCAAAAATCTTAAGCGAAGTTAACATTGTTAACAAGTATGTTGGGGTTTGGAACCTTCGGCAAAATGCACTAAAACAGAGTTTTATCCAGAATACCGAAACAGAATTTTTGCACTCGACGCGCGTTTGGCTAACCATGTTAGCATTATTAGAAGATGATTTAAACTGTTTTAATCATCTCCTGATGATGCTAACATGGTCGCGTGAAAAATTCTGTTTCGGTATTGTGGATAAAGCTCTGTTTTAGTTAGTATTATTAACAAGCATGTTCTCGAAATAAGATTGGCGCCTGAAACCCACTTAGTACTAAATATCTACTTTTATTCAAGGCAAGCGCATATGTGACCTCCTTCGCCCTTTCCAAAGGACACTAAACAAAAAGATTATTGTCGAAACAGCTGGTCAAATCACTACAACGAAACGATAATGTAAATCGTTGGATTTTACCGTAATTAATTGAGAAGTACCATTAAACTATGTAACGTGATAATAATATTCTTATGTGTACCTTTATTTTGAAATTTAACCAATATTCAATTTAATAGTAGGATGTTAGATGAAATTTTACTTTAATTAGCAAACAAGTATTCTGTCATTTTCTGACCGTTACAAGTTTTCTGTTTTGTTATTTTCTCTCTGTCGATATATACTTTTATCAATATTGTGGGTTTTTTTCTCCAGAGTGAAGTGGCACATTGTCAATATACAGTAAAGACAAATTCATGATCTTACGATCCCTTAAAGCTATAAACTAAATCCAGTAATACGTATACACCCCACTACAGGTTATAAAGATAAAACTCCCTCGCATTGTCTCACAAAAAACACCCCCTCAATTTTACGTAAGGCTACATACTTAATACTATAGCAAGGCTCAAATAAAAATGCTCACCAACCCAAACTGAGTAAGTATCGATAACAAGTCTAGTCAATATCTTTCCAATATCATGAGATTTAATTTTTTTTCACGTTTTATTATACATTTTAAGGGTTCGTTAATGTGAGTTGTAAAATTGTGTCAATCTGCATATTATATAATTTTTTTAAATAAATGTACTGCTTTGTAACTTTTTAAACAATGCGTTCAAGAAAACCATATGTCCTCTATTTTTTAATGTATTTTCTACAGACTCTAAAAAAAATGGCCAGGAGTCAAGGTAATAATGAAAATTGCATGCAACTGTCAAAATAATAATAAAAATTAAGAAACATAAAAAATGTATAGTTAAGAACATTTAACTTCTACTCATCGCGATCTCTTGCTGCTATACATATCATCGACATAAGTTCCTCTACTAGTTCCATCTGCCATATTTTTTCATTTTATTAGCCTGATCCAAAAATACCATATTAACATTGAAATTTGGAATAAAATTTGAAGCCCTGTCACATAAACGTAGGGAAAATATCAAATAACAGCAAAAATACTTGAAAAGCTTTAAACGTATTTGTGCCAAATTTTTATCCTTCTACACCACCTGTAACCTTTTAAAAAACGACCGTTGTACCTTACCTTTGGGACTTTCCATGCCTGACAATCACATTTTTATTTTAGCCGAGCTCTAAATTGACAAAAGGTAATTTTTGAGGGTACAAGAGTCGTAAAACAATAATATGTCGAGGTTTTTGATTTGCCGTGATTAAAAAACGGGTGGGAAGGGACCGTAACTGTTAGGGACGTTCGTAGGTTCCCCAAGGAATCATGGCGATTTTTATGGGGGGGTTGCCTACAAAGAACTATAGCGCCACCCTGGATTCGCGTATAGAAATTAACTGTAATAGACGGAGAGAAAAAATTAAATTATAGAAGTGGCTCATATTTTATTTAATCAAGATAATTCCGTGAGTTCATGCTGGGCGAAGCTGACTAAGTCCAGAAATATTTTAGATTTTATGGACCTTATTGAAGGCCAACTGTTTTTAGTTTGAGTTATCTTAAATTGGCAAGTAGATTAGAGTAGTATAAAGAGTCTTCATTATTATTATACCTATTAGAGGTAATGCTGATAACTTACCTGATGAGAAGTCTTGTATAGGAAAGCGTACAGAAAAAGTTGTAAGAGCTTCATTTTCGGATATTTTTTAAAATGTACTGCAATTTTTTTATTTTTATGTCCTTATATATTCTCTGCCTGTTTTAAACGTGTCACCTAGATGCGTTTTAATAGTCACGAATCTGGTAATTATAAGACAATATATATTTTTTATAGGCACACGTGTAGACTCAAATTACACGTGGACCACGACTTTTGGTTATCAGCAAACTTTCGAGCAGTAAAAAATTATTAGTTACCAGGCAGCAGATGGTTTGTTACGTATATTTATAGGTATAACTAATGCCACATTTAGGATCTATGGGCCCTTAAGCTCTACCGGGGAAATTTTTTATACTTTTTGTATTACTTATTACTTTGTCGTCTTAAAATATCAATTTCATTGCTGAGTAAAGCAAAAGCGTTGAGCCCGTCTTTGAAGCTTGTTATTGATCAATTTCAATTTTGGAAATGGTCTTTCTCCAGTGCTGCTTGTGACTATAAGTGACAGGTAGATGCTTAAGGAAATCTCAATATTAGGAAAACAACTTTTAATGCCTTTTTTTCTAAGATGAATTTATACATCCACATCTCCTGACTAATAGCTATTTCATTTTTATCGCAATTTTATGTTTAACTTATAGTAACAAAGCCTGAAATCCATTAGTTCGTTTCCCATCTGATCGTCTTCTAAATCATTATTATTTATGTTCCGGCTAAGTTTTGTGTTGCTGCATTTATCTCTTCATTACTAAGTGTATGTAACTTTGTGAGGTAACCAAAACGGGCGTCAATTAGGTTGTATGCCTCAATCCTCTGCCGTAATGATGATTCAAATTGATCTATGATAGGAAAAACATTCTGAGTGAGGGACCGGCTGGCATAGACCCGCAGCTTTTTGAAGCCTTTCTACAGACCAAGTGAGAGTGGCAATCGGAGGGAGGACTGATGATGCCCTCTCAAGAAAAAGCGAAACTTCAAAAGAGAAGGGGTAGTGCTTCGGTCTCGCCGAGACGAGACGAGACTATTGAAGTCTCGATCTCGGTCTCGGTCTCGCAAAGTCTCGAATCTTTGAGTCTCGTCTCGGTCTCGCCGAGACTAGACTTTTTGTGGTCTCGGTCTTGGTCTCGGTCTCGTCGAAAGTCTCGTGCACTTCGAAAAAAATTATCTTTTTATTGCACTTCAAAAAAGTTTTCTTTCTTTTTGAAAATCGTCCCAAGAATCGGTATTATAAATTTTACCTATTTTAGGATATTACCACGTTAATGAATAATAATTAGATTTTTTGGGTTTTTTCAGATAAATAATTTTAATAACCTCACAAAGTGTCGATTTTTTTAAGCAAAATTAATTTAAACAACAAAGTCACACAAAAATCCTTATACAGGTAACAAAATTGGAAGGGAGGTTGGCAAGTAAAAAATATATCAGAAAGTAGAGTAGTCACTGTAGTCAGAATAGTCTACCTGTCTACTCTATATAATATTTTATATTTTCGAAAGTAAACCTAAGAACCCTTTGATGGGGCGCATTCCTAAGCATAAAATATAAATGATTGTAAATAACCTGGCAGAGTGCAGAAAGATTATGGGGTATTGGCTGCAAGTGAATGATTCTGTTTGAAAGGATTAATTTTACTTAAAAAGATACCTAGCTATGTAAATAAACTACTTTTTTATAAGAAAAAATAAACTAAAAGCATATTAAAATAAAAAAAAAACTGCATAGTAACGCTCCTCTGGCCAGTCTATGGGTTTTAGGTAAATCCCCGGCGGATGGGTGAATTTGAAATTATTATAAACTATATAAGATCTGTTTGGCAAATATTTTTTTCTGTTATTCATAAATACAGGTAGGCAACTAGTAAATTGTACTTTAGATACGTACCGGGTGGCGAACTAAGAATGGCACTCAGCTATATCTCGAAAAGTAATTGTCGTAAAGACTCACGCTAAAAAAATTTATTGGTAAAGCGGCGAAAAGAAAATGTTGGAATTTATTTTTAAGGTTCCAAAATGGCCGCCAGGAGGCGTAATAGCTATATTAAATTCTAAACCCCGTTTTTTGAAAAATTTTCTTAAATTAATGATAGTAATTGCATTGTCATTTTAAATACGAGATAAATTCGATTCTTTTTTATAAAACACTTTTTGCTCTATCCCTTAAAGGAAAGTGGTGGGAGGTGTTCGAACATTTTCGGAAATAAATGCCAATAACTTCAAAATGGCTGAACGCATCTTAATAAGCTTTGACTCGTTGAAGAGGGCTTTTCTTAGGCTATCAACCGTGCCTTGAGCGTGGTGATTGCGATTTCTTATCTGGCCCGTAGAGGGCGTTTTCTGACAAAACCGCAAATAAATAAAATTTTCTCATAAAATTTAAATGCAACGATACCACTTCTTTTAAGCAAAAGGCAGCCAAATGAGAGCCTAATACATCGTATCTCGATATCTCTTACTTAACCGAAAATATAAGTAAAAGAAATTAAAACTCGAAAAAAAATCGGATTTTGGGACAGTTTTTCGGTGGACCCGTTGCAATTAAATCCTAATTATTATCGATATTTTACCACACTATATATATTATTTTACTGCTACAATACCAACATAATATTTAAAATCTCAATAATAATTAATATTCATTCAATATGTGTCCACACAAAATTCGAACTTATTAAAGAAAGCAAGTATGCTGTAAAAAACTAAATCACAAAAATTATAATGGCGATATCTAAATGACAATCATATTAAGATTGCAGCTATTTATAGTATGTGGGATATTTCTGGGGCTTTAGTTAAAAAAAAATACTTATATGAATTTTACACCTGTAGAAGTGTTTGATATGTTTTGTGGTTATTTTCAATGCAATGATAATTAGGGATGGCAACGATGCATCTATATTTTTAAAACTTTATGACGATTTTGAATAAAAAATCTAATAAACTGGTTATTTTTAAGGAAAAAAGGTATTACATGTTTGATATCGATAAACGCTTGGTTTTCAAAAAATTCAAACTTTAATCAGTGATGGACTTTATCTGCCAACGTTATTCGTTTGCTAACCCAAGTAGGCTTGACCATTGATAAAAAATATTATTATTTAACAAATATTTTAATTAAAAAATAACAAATTTGCAACAATAAAATAATATTATCAATCATAACAAATATTAGTTTTCGTTCTGCAAACAAGAAGTATCAGGATATGTTATGTGTAAGAATTAAAATGCAGATACTTCAGGCGAAACACGAACAAAATCTTAATTTTACAGTTGTTTTTGACTGCTGCAATTTTGGAAACTCAAAAACAGTTTTCAGCGTTTTCCCTTAACTGGTTTTACCCAAAGCTCATTGATAACTAGTTTTTGAAATATAGCCAGGCATTCTTAGTTGGCCACCCGGTATGAGATATTTTGATGGCCTTATTTGTAAAAAAATATATGAATTTTCCACCCGTAGAAATTTCGTGCTTATTTTCAATGCAACGATAATGTAACTGTTGCCCCTAGCCTATTTAGTTTCTTTAAAAAAAATCGAATTTTGTGTGGACAGAAGCGCAATATTCACTCTCATATTGACTGAATATTAATTATTATTGAAATTTTAAATTTAATTTGGTATTTTAGCAGTAAATTTTTATGTGGTGTGGTGATTAGGATTTAATACCAATGGTCTTCCGAAAAAATTACCTAAAATCCTTTTTTATTTCCAGCTTGGTAGTGGTATCGTTGCATTTAAATTTTTTGAGAAAATCCGATTTATTTGCGATTATGTCAGAAAACGCCCTCTACCGGCTAGGTAAGAAATCGCAATCATCCCGCTCAAGGCACTGTTGATAGCCTAAGGAATGCCCTCTTCAACGACCCCAAGCTTATTAAGATCCGTTCAGCCATTTTCAAGTTACTGACATTTATTTCCGAAAATGTTCGAACATCCCCCAAGAGATAGAGCAAAAAATGTTAAACAAAAAAGAATCAAATTTATATCGGCTTTAAATTGGCAATGCATTCTACTATCTTTAATCTAAGAAAAATTTGCAAAAAGCGGGTTATAAAATTTGAGATGGCTAGTACGCCCCTTGGCGGCCATTTTGGAGACTTAAAAATAGTTTCCAACATTTTCTCTTGGCCGCTTTACTCGTGATTTTTTTACCGTAAGATTTTACGATAATTACTTTTCGAGATATAGCCGAGTGCCATTCTTAGTTGGCCACCCGGCACTACTTTCCTAGATTTCTTTGATTTTCGTGTACTTAAATATTTTTTATTTTTTGTATGTTACCTATAATTTAAAAACACACAAACCATTATTTTCATACTATCTTACTTATAAATTATACTTATTACAACACTCAAGACCCGAGACTATCGAGACTGACGTGACGAGACTCTCGGTCTCGAACCTTGAAGTATCGGTCTCGAATTATAATTCCTAGTCTCGTTTCGGTATCGGTCTCGAATTTCGAGACGAGACGAGACGAGACCGAAGCACTAGAGCGGGGGGGGGGGGGGGGGCAGATATCTCAAGAACTTTTTCGTTGAGCTTGATAAAGCCAGGATGAAATGGCTCCAAGGTGGTCTCTGAGCATCCTTCTAGTGGTCAATGCAGGGCACTGCCGTCTAAGAAGTCACATGCGCTTGATGGGCCGTCTAAATACCATAAGCAAAAAGTCGTATTTTCAGATATAAGAGTCAATAGGTTCTTTTTACTTTCAACTGCTTCATGACAACTTTTAGATCTTTTTGAAAACAATATTATTGTCCAACGAGATAGCAGGTACGCCAAACTGAAAAAAATAACCATATCCTTTAGTGCCTAGAAGCATTACCTCCTATAAGTAAGGCCTAACGGCAATAGTTATTTACAGGAATATACTGATATGTAATTTCTTTTAAAATTTCATAGTTAGGTAGACATTTTAGATGCAAAAATCTCGGAAGAAATACTTTTTTTTTGTAAATTTAACTTTTTTATATGTAATTTGAAACGTAATTGGGCTAATATTACTTTAAGCGCGACTATTATGACTGATAATGTTTTTTACTCATGTTTTTTTAATCAAAAATTAAATTGCAGTTTACTTATCTTTTTCTGCGCGCATAAATAATATTTAAGAGCTTCCGGTTAAAGCTCAGCCCTTAGACGGACCTCATTCGATTTTTTTTTAATGGAAAATTAAATTTCAAAGCAAAACTATTTGAATATCTACTTTAGCAAAATAGGTAGGTGGTAAAATGTCACTACAGGTATAAAGGTGTCATAATAGGTAATAGTAATGTCAAATTTGCTAGTGTGTTTTCTCCATCCAAAGGACCCCTCAATATATAAATGGAAATTGGTGAAAAATTCCTAACCTTTCGGAGCCTCTATAATAAAAGGAAAATATTTTCAATTTATTTATTTCTATCAATATTTTCAATAGAATTTGTCTTGTACAGGGTGATGCCCTTTAATGTCGCCCCCCTATAACTTTTTTATTTTAAGTGTCCCAAAAAAAATAAAAGTATGATTATGTAGGTACTGAAAAATATTTTTTTTCTGCCTATAAAAAATATTGGAAAAATTATCAGTATACAGGGAAAACCAAAAAGTTATTTTTTTCAATGGAACCCCCTATATATGAATTTATTTTTCGATTCCTTGTAAAATCTAAGCATATTTTATGTATGATGTTATACCTTTAACGTTAGTAGTTTCACAGCTATAAACAGTTGAAAATCGGTACTTTGGCTACTTTTCACCTTGGTAGCAAGAAGATCATTAGAGATGGAATAAAATAAATTTCACATTCCTATCTTAACTTTTCAAGAGCTATCTGACGGTACTAACTGGCAGGCGGTACCATGAGTACCAAATCTGGTACCTCGGTAGGTACCATAAGTTAGCACCATCAGATAGCTCTTGGAAAGTTAAGATAGGAATGTGAAATTCATTTTACTCCATCTCTACTGATCTCCTTGCTACCAAGGTGAAAAGTAGCCAAAGTACCGATTTTCAACTGTTTATAGCTGTGAAACTACTAACTCTAGAGGTATAACATCATACATAAAATATGCTTAGAATTTTACGAGGAATCGAAAAATAAATTCATATATAGAGTGTTCCATTGAAAATAAATTAACTTTCTATTTTTCCCTGTATTTTCCAATATTTTCCAATATTTTTTCTACGCAGAAAAAAGGTATTTTTCAGTACCTACATAATCATACTTTTAATTTTTTTGAGACACTTAAAATAAAAAAGTTAAAGGGGGGCGACATTATAGGGGATCACCCTGTACAATATTGTTAAAAATTATATTAATTATTTTGCGATTTTAAAAAGACGCTTAACAATATAAATTGTATTCCTAAATACATAACGATATATTAGCTATAATTTTCATGCACAGAAATAGTTTCGATTTAAGAAAAATGCAAGAAAATGACGGCAGACATTAACGTCAATCGTCAAATTCTCGAACTAATCATTTGCGGTGTTGCCACATTTTAAAAAAATCGTATCGCCACTCTTGTTGCTATTTATTGCCCAAAATCAGATTTGTTGGAAAAGTGGAAATTGGAAAATGCTTTTTATAATTTTGAAATTTTGAATACGTTTTTTTTGTTTATCATTCTCCTACAAGTTTTTGTAGTCCAAAATCGCCCAACCACATCAAATGTATTTTTATACATAATTACCATATCCTTTATCTCAAGTATAAAATATATTGAAAACAAAATAACAATAAATCTTTTGAATATGTTTAAAAACTTATATTGTTACGAATTTTCAAAATTGCCTCGTCCTGACCATCAAGATTTGGTTCCGCTGGCTCGGTAGAGTTAGTTTCAACCATTATTTGAGATGTAAACCTATTTAACGTATATTTAGTTGGACTTAAATGTTTACAGCATTTGTTGAATGACATTTGATCAAACAATTGCATTTAAAAATTTAAGAAGTAAGAAGAGGAGTTAGGAACTCTATTCTCGAAGATGTGCTTCATTGGTGGAAAAACGGGGAATTACCTAATTGTTAATTTAATTAATTTAATTAATTGCTAATTTATCCAAGACTAGCAAAAAACACTTCTCTGTTGTAGCAACATCCGGACCTGCTGAGAGGATATTTTCTAACGCAGAGCTCAAATTAAAAAAATTATATGTTTTTAACTGGAACTAAATATTTCTAGAAAATAATTAGGTTAGTAACGTGTATTTTCTTAAAGGTTTTGATTTCGTTATGCTTTACTTTCCGGTTCTATATATTTACTTTCCGGATTTTAAATATTTATTTATATTGAATACAACTTTATCAAAGCAAACTTTTACATCAAGCATCTAATGTATGTTAGAGAAAAAATAATATGTTTTTTAAATATTTTTATTTTATTTTTAGGGCTTGTAGGTCTTTTCGTGTTTTAATGTGATTGTGGTTGTGCTAGTAAGCCTCGTTTGAAAATTTACATTGTATTTGTCCATAGTTTTCAAATATTTGATGTTACAATATTAGTGTTTTATTATAATTCAATATTCATTAGATCAATAAGAGTATCCAAGTCAATATCCACATAAAATTATTGGATATTATATGTGGTTTAATATTCGATACTATCCGATATTTAAAGGTACCAAGTTACACCGTACTAAAATTCACTAAATGAAAGCAAAATATGCGAAATTGGCAAATGCTTGGCACCTGACAACTAAAAAAATTCGCGTTGTTGAACCCTATACTGTTTGCCAAATGAACGAACCTGTATGAAAAGAATGCGGGCAAAAAATGTTCTCGCATATTTAGATGTTGCCTCATTTTTTCCCAATAATCTTAATTTATTTTCTGTCTACTTTCCTATAGTGAATTTACATATTTAAAATTCCTACGTGCATACTTAATTTTGTTATTTTCCTTAATACTACTGTCTTCTATTATTTACTATTTTATTTACACAGGCAAATCCGGAATAAGTATACTGTGTATATTTTATTCGCCTTCAAGCTATTTAAAATACGCGACAACGGGCAACAGTGCGATGTTTACTTGATTTTTAGCGGAGAGGCAGTTTCCTGATTGGTGGCAGGATATATTAAATACACTTTGACTCTAGACAAACACCTTTTACACTTTTTTTACATATTTTAAAATTTCAGCAGCGACTTGCTTTAGCCATTGGCGTGGAAATTGCCGTTATTTATATTATTTGGTTTGTAGGGTCTGGTTATATACAGGTTTTGTCGATTTTGCAAATTCTCTTTTTTCACTAGCAAGGAGGTGTCCTATAGAGTAGTTTAAGCCACAAAAATCGGAGGATCCGCTACATTTGAGCCGAAAAAATGCCCTCAAAGTTCCAGTTTTGACACAAATGTTCAGCACCGCTTCACAAAAGCAGTAGAAATATATACAAAACACATTTGAAAATCAATTTTCGGGTGAAAATATTAACTAGGAGACATTTGCGTCGAACGAGAGGCCTCCGTTTTGTTCCGGTCCTAATTTAAAGCGACTCATAGCCTCATTAAACAAAATTAAATTTTACTTGTAAATATCCATCCTCCTTTTTACTGTCAAATGTCACAATAGCCCAAACAGAGATTTTTAAGAAGGCACACTGTTGCCAGACGATTACTGTAGTTTCGTTAGCAAAATTCATTAGAAAAATGGTGCGCTATAAGCACAGCTTATTCACTACCAGCTAGTCATCTTGCGGCGGCATCCTTTGATTTGGGAAAGTCAATAACCAAATTTTGCAAATTTTAGAAGAGGATCATGACTCAATATTGTTTTAAACGTCTGGGCATCTGAACTGAATAATACTTTTGACAGTTCGTTTAATTTAAAATATGCTTTTTATCGTCTAAAATCCGTTTAAATGCGATTTTAAAAGGCAAAATTGTATAAAAATCCGAAATATCCAGACTTTTTAGGGCGATAGCCGAGGCTTGGGACGAATTTGTCGTGCATTTTGAAGCGAAAATTCATTTTAAATTCAACTCTGGAACTGAAACACTCAGGGCACTTCCAGGTAGGCGCAGTGCCCGACACTCCAACTTTCCGATTTCGATAGATATGACTAGCTGGTAGTGAATAAGCTGTACTATAAGTGTCTCTACTCTTTTTTTATTTTAGGTGAATGATTTTGTTTTGTGGCAGTAACACACATACTAAAGGGAGATCCTATGGTGCTCGACGAGCGGTGTGTGTGCGAAGATGTTGATTGACATGGTTCTTGAATAGTTAATTAGGGGGAAGCAAATGTCCTGGGAACATATTCGAATGTAACAGGCAAGATGTCCATTCGACAATGTCGAACGTTTCTTCATATGTGACGTGCACGGTAGCATTTAGTCGGATGTCGTGACTGTTACATAAAATCAACAAATAAGTCTTCAATTATTTAAACACTTCATGCATGGACTTCCGCTCGCTTCGCTCGCTACGCGGGTGCAGAAACTAACCAAAACTAACCCAAAATAAAATAATAAAATAAAAATTTTGAGTTAAATTAGTTGGTTAGCACTTGGTTAGTTTCTGTTTGTTGAGCCCCCGTAGCGAACGAAGCGAGCGGAGGTCCATACATGAAGTGTTTAAATAACTGAAAACATTTGTTGATTCTATGTAACAGTCACAACATCCGACTAAATGCTATCGTGCACGTCACATATGAAGAAATGTTGGGCATAGCCTAATGGACATCTTGCCTGTTACATCCGAATATGCGTCCTGGGAGTGAGTTCCACAGTGATTCAGTGCGTCAGACAAAGGAGTTCTTGTAAAGTGATGTTCTAGGTCTTTCCAGTTGTACGACGAACCGGTGCGCTCTTGCCGTCTATCGTGACTGTCTGGCAGGGGTGGGATAGAGCGGGCCAAATCCTGGGAACATCTGCCGTAAAAGTACCTGTAAAACAGGGACTTCTCGGCCACATGTTTGCGGTGTTTCAGACTATCCAGATTCCGGGTCAACTCCGCCGACAAGACGCACAACTCTCTTCTGAACGGAATCCAGTAGCTTTAGGGTGTGCTCTGGTGCGGCACCCCAGATGTGTGAAGAATATTCCAAGCACGGTCTTATTTGCGCTTTGTAGAGCAAGATCAACTGCTACGGTGTAAACAGTTTTTGTTGCGAAATAGCGTGCCAAGCTTCTGGGAGGCTGATTTTGCGATGTTAGCAACGTGGTTATGCCAGGACATATTGCTATTGACCAAGGCACCCAGTAGTTCGATTGTATGAAGATGAAGGGATGGTCGATCCTGCCATAATGATATCATGGCCCGCTGTATAGGCCCTTTTGGTAAACGTGGCTCCTTGGCTGATTTTTCAATGTGCATTTGCATTCATTAATAGGAATAAAAGAGACACTCATTCAATTACACTATTCCTTTGTATGTATATATTCGTCAAATTTCTCACTTCATACATGGCCCTCAGCTCGCTCCGGGGGCGCAAACAAACAAACCTTACCCAAACTAACCCAAGACATGCCCAAATGAAGAAAAACAAACTAAAAAATATGTTATTTTCGACTGACAAATTTTATTTTATTTTTTGATTTCCGGCATGCCTTGGGTTAGTTTGGGTTTGTTTTGTTTGGTTGCGCACCCGGAGCGACCGAAGCGAGCGGAGGGTTATGCGTGAAGTATAATATTAAATATACTTAAATAGTAAACAAGCACTGTTATTCCCATAAGAAAATGTGCAACTTTTGGAAACACTGTGCCAGACCCCTGGTGTCGGTTACTAAAATTTTATTATTTTCACACAATTTCAATATTTTCACGTTACACCTGGGAAAGTCGTAGTAGAAGTTTGCCCTTCAAGGGCAATTTAGGCTCAAAACGCGGATATTTTTTCGGCTCAAATGTGGCGGATCCTCCGATTGTTTTGGCTTAAACTACTCTATAGGACACCCCTTTTTCTAGCGAAAAAAAATTGCAAAATCGACACAACCTATATATCGCCAGACCCTTAATTTGATGATATCTGTGAAGATTTTTAACCATTCTTATAGTTTTCTTGCATTTGGTGATTATTATACGCGGTTAACTAGTTTCTATATTCTCGGATACCTCTCTGAACTCGATTCTAAATTAAATTTTTTATTTTAAAACAATTCTGAACGTGCAATAAAGAGCGTTTTGGAACATACTTGCTTCAATATAGCCTAACTTTAAATACAAAAATTGAACGCTAAAGATTTTATATTCGGATTAGCTACGATAAACCCTTTTTTCCAAGTTAAGCGACGTCATCGATGATGTATACAAAACCTTCGGGAAACGAACTCTACTTATTACTACAACATATGTATGTAATACATACAACAAATATCATAGAACACTAGCCTTATAAAAATGAGATATTATTATTATATGACATATTTTGTACTATAAAACTGTAATATAAAAAAAACTGTTATTAATTTTGACGTCTTAAACTAATCAATATTATCAATAATAATATGGTAAGAATAACCTCGTGCGCCTATGAGAAGGCAAGATTTTTTTACGTGCTAGTTCTCTGCCCCTCAGTCGTCGTTAAGGTTCACTCGCTTGGCGCACTATACTACTGTCCTTATCGGACAACCGGTTTGACATGATAAACTAGTAATCCAAGACATATTTTCCGGCTTGCAGTATTTTTTTTAATCGTAACCGTTTCTTTAAAAAATAATTTGTCGCAAAACATAGTGAGGAGTAGGCCAAATTACGATAAAGCGCCCAATCTGGCAACACTGGATACACAATATATCGAAGACGGCGAGTTGGGATTGGGATTCCAGTCGTTCAGCGTGACAATCAACGTTATACGCGCGATAAAATAATCAATACTTTTCAATGCTATTCTTATGGCAAAAGCAATTGACTACATTAGATGACGTCACTGCAATTTTAATATTAGCGATAAAATTCGAATCCCGTCCTTGGTTCGTAGTTTAAAACATATCTTCATCCTTATTCAACATTTTCCGGCATCTGTTCCGTCAAATAATCCCCGAAATTCGGACCAAATGATAAATATACTCCAGAGGTCGAGAGAAGAGCACAAGCATAGGCAAAACATCGCCATAAATCCTTTAAATTTGCCTGCGGCTTCCCAAAAAGAAACTGTCGGCCATGAAGAGCCATAAGTTAAGGGTAAAAGTCAGTTGCCAGAAACAAAGAATACGAAATTTTAGAGTTTAGAACGAAAGAGGGACGATTTCTAGCCCTGAAGGGGATTCCGGGATCCGGGTGATTGATAATACCCGTGTGTTTTGGTTAGCAGGAAACAGCCTTTTAAAGTATCAGCAAGAGATACGAAGAAACTGCCATATATTTCTGGCCTAATTAGAATAGAGTAACAGTAAAATCGCTTATTTTATATGTTTATAAACTGATCTTCTTTTTATCGCGTACATCAAATTGCATACAACAAACAACTCTAGTTGCAAAAGAAGTTGTTAAATTAAATAAAATATAGTGGCTTCGAAAAAATACAAATTTCACATTTTAAATTAGAATAAAAATATGGCTAAATCACTATCCTACTAAATATATTTTTTCATTAAATTATTCTGAAAGTAGCAAACTAACTTCTGACTACTTCAGCCTAATTTGGAGATTTCATTATTATCGACTTGCTGATTGACAATTTTTCGGATGGGTTTTCCTTTTCTTACATATTCTAATTAGTCAATTAACATTGGATGCTAAGACACTAATAGATTGGCATATTCAAATAAGATGAATTGGTTTCTCATCAACATTGGGAATTGGTTCTGGCATGACAAATCCTAACTAATTTAAATAAATGCTCGAGGCACAAAAAGAACCGGTAGATTACTCAATATATAACTAAAAAAGTTCTCCTAATTAGTTCATACGCTGACAAACGCATCGAAGTGCTGCCGACCTTGCGAACTTCCGTTAGGCGCATTCTAAAAATTCGGACTAAGTTTGATCAACAACCTGTCCCCCCCAGAGACCTTAAACAACTTATGTTTTACGATTTTTCTATTTTCATCTCTGTTATCATGCTACACCGCTAGACATGCTATTTACCACACTAGAAATCTCAAATATTATAACACACAAAGTAACGCATTCCTGGTTGTCGGTACGTAGTCAATCCAAAACATTAATGGACACTAACGAATGTTACATAAAGGAAAACCAGCAAAAACCGAATTGATATGGCATTTATGATGCTATATGGTCACAATTAACTTCCACCAGACAGCAACCATTAAGATAAGGTAAGGTAAACTGTCTCAAAATGACAAATTGCTACCACGAATGCAAACGCATGCTTTTCACCCCTATTTAAGTTTTAAAAAACTTTAATCAACTCGATTTCTTTTAGGAAAATCAAAAATAGATTATATAATTTTATAAGGCCCCAGCATTATTATTGAAAGATAGCCTGTTACTCTTGTTTCAATTCAATTTCAATTCAAAATTCTTTATTTGCTCAATTACATATACAAAAAATTTTTAGCATCGTCAAATTCTAGTAAAATAAAAATTACAATAACATTTACAGTTAAAACAATACATAGATACACAATAAAATACAATGTAAAATTAAAAACATTAATTTATGCATTTAAAAATGTATCCATCGTGTATGGACAGATCTCCAAAATCATTTGTTTAATTCTTCTTTTAAAGATTAAAAGAGGTAGAATTTTTACTTCTGTTGGTAGACAATTGTAGAAAATAATTGAGTTATTTAAAAAGCTTTTATGAGTTAAATTTAACCTATGTTGAGGTATTAACAGTTGATCACCAAATCTGGTGTCATAGTCATGTCTGATATTTACTGAAATAAGTTCAGATATATGAGTTTTTGTATAAATTAGGCACTGATATATATAGATACCCGCTAAAGTGGGTATATTTAGTTGCTTAAAAAGGGTTCTACAAGAATGACATGGTTTCTTTTTAGTTATAATTCGAAAAGCCTTTTTTTGAATTGTAAAGATCTTTTTCCAGTCAGCTGAGTTTCCCCAATATAACAAACCATATGATATCCTGGACTGGAAAAACCCCATATAGGCAGTTCTGGATATGTCAAAATTCGCTAAATCTGCAATCCTTCTCAAAAGAAAAAGAGTTGATGATAATCTATTTGATAAATTTAATATGTGATTTTTCCAGCTTAATCTACTGTCTAAATGCACACCAAGAAAACGAATTGTTTTGTTGGCCTCCCCCTCTTTAAGTGTAAAATTCAATAACTCAGTCTTGTCTAAGTTCAGCAAAAGATTATTGTCAGCAAACCAGCCGTGTAGTTTTTGTAGTGTTTGCTCTGTTGATGCTTCAAGCTTTTTGTAGTTTGTGTTATTATCAAGAAAAGCATTGTCATCACAGTACTGAACACACCTTATTTCAGAAAAAAGGGCAGGCAATTCATTGACATATAGAATGAAGAGGATCGGCCCCAGTATTGAGCCTTGCGGCACTCCTGCTCTCACCATTTGTGTTGATGATACTGTCTCCCTGCAACAAGTAACCTGTGCGCGTTCAGACAAATAAGATATTACTAAATTTGAGGCCACTCCCCTTACACCATAATGCTGCAACTTTGCGATAAGGGTCCGATGACACACACAGTCAAACGCCTTCGAGAGATCGGAGAAAATAGCAGATACATCCTCAGCTCTCGAAGCATCCAACCACATGCGTCACCAGCTCCCCCAGAGCATGACTTGTTGATTTATTCTCCCTACACCCAAACTGAAAAGGAGATAATAGGTTATGTTTTTCTAAGAAAGGTATTAATCTGTTATTGAAAGCTGCTTCAATTGGTTTTGAAAGAACCGGAGTAATGGAAATCGGTCGGTAATTTCCTGGTTCGTTTTCATTTCCTTTTTTATGTATATGGATTACTTTAGTAAGCTTAAGTTTACTCGGAAACTGACCTAACTGAAAACATTTATTTATGAGAATACAGTGGTAGTGTGATACCAGGCGCTAGCCGTTTGAGTGTTATGTTTGAAGGGCCAAAAATATCTTGAGCTGTGCTGTTGCTTAGCTCCTTTAGGATTTGACATACTTCAGTTTCATCAGCCGGCTTAAGAAAAAGACTGCCACAATTGTTTATTAATCGAGATGTAGTAATTATAGTATCCTCACCAGTTTTTTGCAAGGTTTGTGTAATTTCATGTGAAATATTTACAAAATAATTGTTTAATTGTTCGGAATTTAAACCGGACTGAGAGTTGTCTTTTTTGTTTGTAGTGTATGAATTTTTGACTTTCCACATGGTCTTTGATTTATTTGTGCTATTTTTTAATTTATCAGAGTAGTATTTATTTTTTGTCTCATATATTTTATGCTTATATTCTTTTTTAAGTTGTTTTATTAAAGGCGAGATGTCAATATTTGAAGTTTGATTATTAAAATGGGTTTAGAAATTAAGGTTGTCCCTAAGGAACTTGATTTCAGTGTTAAACCATTTATTTTGTTTGTTTTTATTATGTATGGTTTTTGTTTTTGAAAAGGCTAAATGATGTATCAATATCCAACCGATCCAATATCCAATATACAGTATACAGGGTGTTCCTTAATGACATACTAATATTTAATGAAGTGCTTTTTTGACTCATTTTAAGAAAAATACTTCATATGAGCCTATGTCCTAAACGTCTTAACTATTGAGATACAGGGAGGTAAAGTTTTCAGAGAAAAATCAATTTTATATAATAACAATGATACTATTGCAGATATCTTTATGAAATTTGATACACATCTTCTATGCATCAAGATGCTTTTGCTGATGTACAAACAAATTGATTATTTCTACCAGTGGCCTCCGTACGGGTTTTGTCTTGAATACTTTTGGGGGAAAAACAGTACGCCACTGCTTTTTCTTAAAGTAAAAATTATTTTTGAAATTACCATTAATTTCTGTGCAAATTTGATCCCTTGATTCTCTTTCGTCCCACGCATGGTTTTCGCTTAAAAAAAATCGTGTTTGTTCAAGCTGAAATCCTCGCTGAAATTCTAATGTGGTAATCATTATTGGCACTTGAAAGTTTTCTTTTATTTTTTCCTACAGTAAAATCAGTTACTTATTTCTAAATTAATTAACAATTTGATATTAAACGAAGTCGATAGCTTGAAAAAAGAAAAAAAAAATCCACACAACAGTTACCGCATCAGATTTTTAGCGATTTAACCCTGGAATAAAACTATTTTTATTTTTTTATACGAAAACCATGCGTCGGACGAAATAAAACTAAGATATCAAATTTGCTTAGAAATAAATGGATATTACAAAAACATTTTTTATTTTAAGAGAAAACCATGGCGTACCATTTTTTTCTCCAAAAATATTCAATGCAAAACCCGTACGGACGCCACTGGTAGAAATAATAAAATTGTTTGTACACCAGAAAATGCATCTTGATGCATAGAGGACATGCATCAAATATCATACAGATATCTACTATAGTATGACAGTTATTATACAAAATAGATTTTTTTCTGAAAATTTTACCACCCTGTATCTCAAAAGTTAGGACGTTTAGGACATACATTCATATGAAGTTTAGAATGGGTCCAGGAATCACCCCCTTAAATATTAGCATGTCATTAAGGAACGCCCTGTATTTATAAGCAATGATTATTATTTTATTTTTTTCACTAAATATAAAATAACAAATTCTTTAATTTTATAAAATAAGCACCTTGTATGAGTGTAATGGCCTCTAATTTCAGTGCATTGTTTGATTTCGTTTTTAGACAATTTGTCTTTGCTAGACATAGAAATTAGTGGTGATAGATGAAAACGGGTTTATTTAAAATGACCATTACTGCAGGTCTTTAAAAGTTCGGAATATTTTTTTTTTTTTAATTTAAAGAAAGACCCTTCATATTTATGGTATTTTGGTAGTAAATGTGATTGTTTGATTAGAATGGTTTGAAAACTTTAAACTTTTCAGAGAAAAAGCCCAAAAACTTCAGTTGAACATGTAAAATTTGGGCAAACCTTTTTTTTAGAAACCGTTACGATGACTCCAGATCTTTAAAGGTTCAGTATCATATTTTTTTTTTAATTTTGAGTTTTATTTTAAAGAGGAAGCCTTCATATTAATGGTATTTTGGTATTAATTTTATTGTTTGATTAAAATCGTTTGAAAATTTTAAAAGCTTACCGGTGAAAAAGCCCAAGGGCTTCAATTGAACATGGTAAATTTGGGCAACCCTTTTTTAGAAACCGTTACGATGGTTCCAGATCTTTAAAAGTTCAGTATCATATATTATTTTTTTAATTATAAGCTTTATTTTATAGAGGGAGCCTTCATATTTATGGTATTTTGGTATTAAATTTTATAGTTTGATTAGATTCGTTAGAAAATTTTAAAACCTTCCCGGGGAAAAAGCCTAAGAACTTCAATTGAACATGTAAAATATGGGCAACCTTTTTTTAGAAACCGTTACGATAGCTTCAAGTCTTTAAAAGTTCAGTATATTATTTTTTTTTTAAATTTGAGCGTTATTTAAAAAAAAGACCCTTTATATTTATGGTATGTTCGTATTAAATTTTATGGTTTAATTAGAATCGATTGATAATTTTAAAAGCTTCCTGGGGAAAAAACTCCAAGAACTTCAACTGAACATGTAAAATTTGGGCAACCTTGTTTTTAGAAACCGTTACGATGGCTGCAGGTCTTTAAAAGTTCAGTATATTCTTTTTTTACTTTGAGCGTTATTTTAAAGAGATATTTTTCATATTTATGCTATTTTGATATTAAATTTTATGGTCTGATTAAAATCGTTTGAAAATTTTAAAAACTTCTCGGAGAAAAAGCCGAAGAGTTTTACATGTTCAGTAAAATTTGGGCAACTTTTCCTCAGAGACCGTTACGATGGCTTCAGGTCTTTCAAAGTTCAGTATATTATTATTTTTTTTCAATTTTAAGCGTTATTTTAAAGAGAGACCCTTCATATTTATGGTATTTTGGTATTACATTTTATTGTTTGATTAAAATTGTTTGAACCTTTTAAAAACTTCTCGGGGAAAATGCCAAAGAACTTCAATTCAACATGTAAAATTTGGGCAACCATTTTTAGAAACTGTTACGATGGCTTCAGGTCTTTCAAAATTCAATATTTTATTTTATTTTTATTTCGAACGATATTTTAAAGTGAGACCCTTCATATTTATGGTATTTTGGTATTAAATTTTATTGTTTGGTTAAAATCGTTTGACAATTTAAAAAACTTCCCGGAGAAAAAGCCCAAGAACTTCAATTGATCATGTTAAATTTGGCCAACTTTTTTCTAGAAACTGTTACGATGGCTCTAGGTCTTTAAAAATTCAGTATATTCTTTTTTTATTATTTTGAGCGCGATTTTAGAGAGATACTGATCATATTTATGGTATTTTAGTATTAAATTTGGTTGTTTGATTAGAAACCTTTGAAAATTTTAAAAAACTTCTCGGAGAAAAAGCCGGAGAACTTCAATAATTGAACATGTAAAATTTGGGCAACCCATTTTAGAGACCGTTACGATGGCTCCAGGTATTTAAAAATTCAGTATATATTTTTTTAACTTTAAGCGTTATTTTGAAGAGAGACTCTTCATATTTATGGTATTTTGGAATTAGATTTTATTGTTTGATTAGAATCGCTTGATGATTTTAAGAACTTTCGGGCGAAAAAGCTAATTGAACATGTAAAATTTGGGCAATCTTTTTTTAGAAACCGTTAGGAAGGTTCCAGGTCTTTAAAAATTCAGAATCTTCTTTTTTTTATTTTTGGGCGTTATTTTAAAGAGAGACCCTTCATATTTATGGTATTTTGGTACTACATTTTGTTGTCTGACTAAGATTGTTTGAAAATATTAAAGCTTCCTGGGGAAAAAGCCCAAGAGTTTCAATTGAACTCGTAAAACTTGGGCAACCTGTTTTTAGAAACCGTTACGATAGCTCCAGGTATTTAAAAATTCAGTATATTAATATTCTTATTTCGAGCAATATTTTAAAAGGAATCCCTTCATATTTATGGTATTTTCGTATTATGTTGTTTGATTAAAATCGTTTGATAATTTTAAAAGTTTCCCGGGGAAAAAGCCCAAGAACTTCAATTGAATATGTAAAACTCGGACAACCTTTTTTTAGAAACCGTTACGATGCGACAGCTCCACGTTCAATATATTCTTTTCTATTTAATTTTGAGTAAAGAGAGATTCATCCTATGTATTGTAGTTTGGTAATCAATTTTTTGTTTGATTAAAACAGCTTGAAAATTTTAAAAGTTTTCCGGGGAAAAGGCCCAGAACTTCAATTGAATATGTAAAATTTGGGCAACCCTTTTTTAGAAGCCGTTGCGATGGCTCCAGGTCTTTAGAAATTCAGTATATTATTTTTTTTTAGTTTTGGGCGTTATTTTAAAGAGACACTCTTCATATTTATGGGATTTTGGTATTAAATTTTATTGTTTGATCAGAATTGCTTTTTTAAAGCTTCCCAGAGAAAAACTTCACTTATTGAACATGTAAAACTTGGGCAACCTTTTTTGTAGGAACCATTACGATGGCTCTTTAAAAGTTCAGTAT